>SEYY01015402.1:0-12550 GCA_009176605.1 Armadillidium nasatum | reverse complement strand
AATACAAAAGAAAACACTTATATATTAAAAAATTAGTTAATTTAAAGCAATTTCCAATACATAAGCATGTCTAAAATATATATAAATAGCTTCGTGAGGTTATTCAATGAAGCATAAATAGATAAATTACCCTTTCAAAGCACTTTTTCTTCAAAATTATTTACAATTTTTTCTTCAAACATCAGATTTTATAGGATAAAAACGCATATGCTGAAATAAATTTATCTTCATTGAAAAAGAACAATTAGCGAAAATATACTCAAATATACAGATTTTAAGGCTATTCTAGGCTTCCCTTATGGCTCTTTTATAAATAAAAAGGTGACAATCATATATTTATCTTTATTAATTGAGTTCGTTTTTCACTTAACATAATGATTTTAATGAAAAATACATCAAATAGCACAAGAATAAGCACAGTTGGACTGAAACAACATACCAATGATTTGAAAATTCGTACATATTAAAGACATATAGACATAATTAGGCCAAATTAATTATCTTTTTTTTGAGTTTTATAGTTAGAATCTTCCTTTTTCACCATAATAACCGATTATTTTAAAGTTTTTAAATTAAAGTAACTCATATTAACCCATTTTAGCTTCTAACTTCATCTTTCTTTACAGTTACAGTGTAACACAGACATTAAGATTCTCTTAGCAACATTCTACAGTAACATTTAATATGCTGATGATAAATTATTTCTCAAATATCAATTAAAAATGAGGGTTTTTTACTAAGATAAAGTAATCAAACCATATGTAATCATATAAATCCAGCTTTTTTCATAGATAAACATCTATCAAATTTGGCCTAATTAACACACCATCAGGAAAAAATCATTACCAAATAATGAAATATGTTGCAAAAATTTCCTATTATGAAGGAAAACAGTTATTTTCATGTTTTCTTTCTAACGACATATGTATTTTTTTCGTAAATTTAACTATTTTAAGCAATTTTAACAAACGACAATCTGTATTTAAAGAGCAAAATTCATCAAATTAATCAAAACAAGCAAATTTATACATTGAATCTTAGCATAAATAAAGTCAAAATGATAAAAATATTAAATTAAATGGAGATAATTAAAAAAATATCTAGCTTTTAAAGTTCTTTTTTATTATAATGTCCTTATTTATATATTAAAATACAAAAGAAAACACTTATAAATTAAAAAATAAGTTAATTAACAGCCATTTCCAATACATAAGCATGTCTACAAATATATATAAATAGCTTCGTGAGGTTATTCAATGAAGCATGAATAGATAAATTACTCTTTCAAAGCACTTTTTCTTCAAAATTATTTACAATTTTCTCTTCAAACATCGGATTTTATTGGATGTAAACGCATATGATGAAATAAATTATCTTCAGTGAACAAGAACAATTATCGAAAATATACAGATTTTAAGGCTATTCTAGGCTTCCCTTATGGCTCTTTTAAAAGTAAAAAGGTTACAATTATATATTTATCCATATGAATTGAATTCAATTTTCACTTAACATGATGATATTAATGATAAATACATCAATTAACAGAAGAATATGCACAGTTGGACTGAACCAACATACTAATAATGTGAAAATTCGAATATATCAAAGACATATAGAAATAATAAGGCCAAAATGAAAATCTTTTTTTTGAGTTTTATAGTTAGTATTCTCCTTTTTTACCATAAGAACCGATTAATTTCTAGTTTTTTAAATTAAAGTAACTCATATTAAAACATTTTAGCTTCTAACTTCATCTTTCTTTACAATTTCAGTGTAACACAGACATTAAGATTCTCTTAGCAACATTCTACAGTAACATTTAATATTCTGATAATAAATTATTTCTCAAATATGAATTAAAAATTAGGGTTTTTTACTAAAATAAAGTAATCAAACCATACGTAATCATTTAAAATCCGATATTTTCATAGATAAACATCTATCAAATTAGGACTAATTAACACACCATCAGGGAAAAATCATTACCAAATATGGAAATATGTTGCAAAAATTTCATATTATGAAAGAAAATAGTTAATTTCATATTTGTTTCTAAAGACATATGTTTATTTTTCGTAAATTTAACTATTTTAAGCAATTTTAACAAACGACAATCTGTATTTAAAGAGCAAAATTCATTAAATTAACCATAACAAACAAATATATACATTCAATATTAGCATAAATAAAGTCGAAATTATAAAAATATTAATTTAATTGAAGATAATTTAAAATATATTTCTCTTTTAAAGTTCTTTTTACTATTATGTCCTTACTAATATATTAAAATACAAAAGAAAACGCTTATATATTAAAAAACAATTAATTAACAGCCATTTTCAATACATAAGAATGTCTACAAATATATATAAATAGCTTCTTGAGTTTATTCAATTAAGTAAAAATAGATAAATTAACCTTTCAAAGCACCTTTTCTTCAATATTATTAGCAATTTTTTCTTCAAACATCGGATTTTATAGGATTAAAACGCATATGCTGACCTAACACTCTTCAGTGAATAAGAATAATTAGCCAAAATTTACTCAAATATACACATTTTAAAGCTATTCTAGGCTTGCCTGATGGCTTTTTTAAATAAATAAAAAGTTGACAATCATATATTTATCCATATAAATTGATTTCATTTTTTATTTAACATAATGATTTTAATGATAAATACATCAAATAACTAAAGAATAAGCACAGTTGGACTGAAATAACATTCCAATGGTGCGAAAATTCCAACATATTAAAGGCATTTAGACATAATAAGGCCAAAATGATAATCTTTTTTTTGAGTTTTATATTTAGGATCCTCCTTTTTTACCATAATAACCGATTATTTTCTAGTTTTTTAAATTAAAGTAACTCATATTAACCCATTTTAGCTTCTAACTTCATCTTTCTTTAAAGTTACAGTGTAACACAGATATTAAGATTCTCTTAGCAACATTCTACAGTAACATTTAATATGCTGATAATAAATTATTTCTCAAATATCAAATAAAAAGGAGGGTTCTTTACTAAGATAAAGGATTAAAAAAACACGCAATCATATAAAATACGATATTTTCATAAATAAACAATTATCAAATTAGGCCCAATTAACACACAATCATGAAAAAATCATTACCAAATATTGAAATATGTTGGAAAAATTTCTTATTATGAAGGAAAACATTTATTTTCATGTTTTTTTCTAACCACATATGTATTTTTTTCGTAAATTTTCTAAAATTAGATGTTTTAATTTGAAATTTCAAGAAAAGGATTGGTCATTTTTTTAAAAGAGGAGGATCATTAGGATAAAACCTCATAAAAAAAAGATTATCATTTTGACCTAATTGTCCATATGTCTTTAATATTTTTCGAATCATTGGTATTCTTTTTCAGTCCAAGTGAGCTTATTCTTATGTTATTTGATGTAATTAACATTAAAATCTTTACGTTAACTATAAAACGCATTCATTTCATAAGGATAAATATTTTATTTTCTCCTTTTTTTTTATAAAATAACCATTAGGGACGCCAAAAAATAGCCTAAAAATATGCATATTTGACTATCGTTTCACTAATCGTTCTTGTTCATTAAATAATTGCTAATAATTTTAATGAGATGCTGCTTTTAAAGAGTAATTTACTTATTTTCGCTTCATTGAATATGCCTATGAAGCTATTTATATATGTTTGTAGACATGATTATGTAATGAATATGGCTGTTAATTAATTTACTCTTTTAGTTTATGTGCTTTCTTTTGTATTTTAATATATTAGTATGGATTAAATAATAAAAAGTAATTGAAAAGCAAAATATATAGAAAATTTTCTTCCTTTAAATTAATAATTTTTTCATTTCGACTTTATTTTTATGGTCATATTCAATGCATCTCTTTGTTTGCTATGGTTAATTTGATCAATTTTGCTATATAAATAAAGATTGTTGTCTGTTAAAATTGCCTGAAATAGTTAAATTTATGATAAAATTACTTATAGCGTTAGAAAAAAAGAATAAAATAACTGTTTTCTTGCTTAAAATGAAATATTTGTATCATATTTGAATGCTTCGTAGAGATTTCTTAACTGAGGGTATGTTAATTAGTGCTGATTTGTTAGGTATTTATCTAAGAAAATGTTGGATTTTTTATGACTACGTATGTTTTGATTAGTTTATTTTAGAAAAGATTGTAATAAATAAATATTATTTTACTAAAAATTACGAAGTTTTAAATGAATTTTGAAAAAGTATATTTCACTAATTTGTTTTAATTTTTATTCTTTTAAAAATTTCTAAAAGAAAAATATTTATTAAATTCTTAGTTAAAAGTACAAAGTGGAAATCTTTTTGAAAAAGCAAATATAAATATATTATGTTAAATTTTAATATTTATAAAACAATTTCAGAACGACACAAATTAGAAAAAATTATTTTTTTTAATAATAAAAAACTAAGATTTATATGAATTTTGAGAAAGCAAATTCACCTCTTTTCACTTAATTTTTAAGGTTTAAAAAAATTTTATTAAGATGAAAAATTGAAAAAATCCCATATCATTTTAATTATAAAAACGAATAAATGATTCTGATAAAGGAAATATACCTACTTTCTTTTACTTTTAAACTTTTAAAAAATTTGAGAAAGAAAAAACTGTATAAAATTTATATTATTATACAAAAAATTACGAAGATTTAAAAAAAATTTAGAGTAAGAAATTTTACCTATTTTCAGATAATTTTTGTGCTTTTTAAAATTTCAGAAAAAATTGGATTAAATTCATATTATTTTAATTAAAAATACAAAGTTAAAATGATTTTTGATAAGTCAAATATCTCATTTTTAACTTTTAAAAAAATTTCAATTCGACAAAAATTAGAATAAAACTTATTTTAATTAAAAATACTAAGATTTTTATGAATTTCGAGAAAGCAAATTTACATATTTTCTTATAATTTTTGTTTTTAAAAATTTAAGAACGAAAAAATTGGATTAAATTTATATTACTTTAATTAAAAAACAAAACTAAAATGAATTTTGAGAAAGCAAATATACCTATTTTCATCTTATTTTCAAGCTTTAAAAAAATTGCAGAATGACAAAAATAAAAATAAATCTATTATTTTAATTAAAAACATTAAGATTTAAATGAATTTGAGAAAGCAGATTTACCACTTTTAACTTAACTTTTAAGCTTTTAAAATAATTGAGTAAGAGGAAAAATTGAAAAAATTCTTATTTTAATTAAAATACGTGCATTTAATTAAATGATTCTGATAAAGGAAATTTCCCTTTTTTCTTTTAACTTTTAAGGTTTTAAAACAATTTCAGATATAAAAAATTATAATAAATATATATTATTATGCTATAAATTACTAAGATTTAAATGAATGTTGAGAAAGCAAATTTACCTGTTTTCATAAAAATTTTTACACGAAATTTAATTTAAAATAATAATGACTTTTTCTATTTTTGTGCTATTTGATGTAATTAACATTAAAATCTTTATGTTAAGTATATTCATTTCATAAGGATAACTATTTGATTGTCATCTTTTGTTCTATAAAATATCCATAACGGAGGCCTAAAATATCCTAAAAATGTGTATATTTGAGAATATTTTCGCAAATTATTCTTCTTCATTGAAGATAATTAATGTCACTATAAGTTATTTACCATTTTATATCCGATGTTTCATGAAAAAATTTCTAATAATTTTAAATTAATGGTGCTTTCAAAGGGTAATTTACTTATATTTGCTTCATAAAATATGCCTATGAAGCTATTTATGTATGTTTGTAGACAAAATTATATTATGAAAATGGCTGTTACTTACCTTACTGTCTTACTTTAAAAGTGCTTTCTTTTGTATTTTAATATATTAGTAAGGACTTCAAAATAGAAAAGTACTTTAAAAACAAAATATATGGTAAATTATCTTCCATTAAATAATTTGTTTTATGATTTACTCTTTATGCATATTCGTATTCAATGAATCTCTTTTTTTCATATTTTAATTGATGATTTTTGCTATATAAATTCATATTGTCGTCTGTTAAAATTCCTTAAAATAGATAAATTTATGATAAAAATAATATAGTGTTAGAAAAAAAGATTTAAATAACTTTTTTTGCTTAAAATGAAATATTTGCATCATATTTGAATGCCTGGTAATGATTTCTTAGCTGAGGGTTCGGGAAATAATTTATTATCAGCATATTAAATGTAGAAAAGGTGCTTTGAAAGTGTAATTTATCTATTTATGCTTCATTGAATAACCTCATGAAGCTATTTATATATATTTGTAGACATTCTTATGCATTAATAATGGCTGTTAATTAACTTTTTTTTTAAAATATAAGTGTTTTCTTTAGTATCTTAATATATAGGTAAGGATATAATAATAAAAAAGAACTTTAAAAGCTAAATATTTTTTAAATTATCTTCAATTAAATTAATATTTTTATCATTTCCACTTTATTTATGCTAATATTCAATGTATAAAATTGTTTGTTATGGTTAATTTGATGAATTTTCGAATTTAAATACAGATTGTCGTTTGTTAAAATTGCTTAAAATAGTTAAATTTACGAAAAAAATAGATATGTCGTTAGAAAAAAAAACATGAAAATAACTGTTTTCTTTCATAATATGAAATTTTTGCAACATATTTCAATATTTGGTAATGGTTTTTTCCTGATGGTGTGTTAATTAGGCCTAATTTGAAAGATGTTTATCTATAAAAATGTCGGATTTTATATGATTACGTATGGTTTGATTACTTTATCTTAGTAAAAAACAATCATTTTTATTTGATATTTTAGAAATAATTTATTATCAGCATATTAAATGTTACTGTAGAATGTTGCTAAGAGAATCTTAATGTCTGCGTTACACTGTAACTGTAAAGAAAGATGAAGTTAGAAGCTAAAATGGGTTAATATGAGTTACTTTAATTTAAAAAACAAGAAAATAATCGGTTATTATGGTAAAAAAGAAGGACCCAAGCCAAAAAACTAAAAAAAAAAGAATATCATTTTGGCCTAATTGTGTCTATATGTTTTTAATATGTACGAACTTTCGCTTCATTGGTATGTTGTTTCAGTCCAACTGTGCTTATTCTTGTGTTATTTGATGTATTTTTTATTAAATTCATTATGTTAAATGAAAAATGAACTTAATTTATATGGATAAATATATAATTGTCACCTTTTTATTTATAAAAGAGGCATAAAGGAAGCCTAGAATAGCCTTATAAAAAAAAAGGTTATAAAAAGGTTACAATCATATATTTATCCCTATGAAATGAGTTTGTTTTTCACTTAACATAATTATTTTAATGAAAAATACGTCATATAGCACAAGAATAAGCACAGTTGGACTGAAACAACAAACCAATGATGTGAAAATTCGTACATATTAAAGACATATAGACATAATTAGGCCAAAATGATAATCTTTTTTTGAGTTTTATATTTATGATCCTCCTTTTTCACCATAATTACCGATTATTTTAAAGTTCTTCAAATTAAAGTAACTCATATTAACCCATTTTAGCTTCTAACTTCATCTTTCTTTACAGTTACAGTGTAATACAGACATTAAGATTTTCTTAGCAACATTCTACAGTAACATTTAATATTCTGATAATAAATTATTTCACAAATATCAATTAAAAATTATTGTTTTGTACTAAAATAAAGTAATCAAACCATACGTAATCATTTAAAATCAGACATTTTCATAGATAAACATCAATCAAATTAGGACTAATTAACACACCATCAGGGAAAAATCATTACGAAATATTGAAATATGTTGCAAAAAATTCATATTTTAGAAGAAAACAGTTAATTTCATATTTGTTTCTAAAGACATTTGTATATTTTTCGTCAATTTAACTATTTTAAGCTATTTCAACAAACAACAATCTGTATTTAAAGAGCAAAATTCATCAAATTAACCATAACAAACAAATATATACATTCAATATTAGCATAAATAAAGTCGAAATTATAAAAATATTAATTTAATTGAAGATAATTTAAAATATATATTTCTTTTAAAGTTCTTTTTACTATTATGTCCTTACTAATATATTAAAATACAAAAGAAAACGCTTATATATTAAAAAACAATTAATTAACAGCCATTTTCAATACATAAGAATGTCTACAAATATATATAAATAGCTTCTTGAGTTTTTTCAATGAAGTAAAAATAGATAAATTACCCTTTCAAAGCTCCTTTTCTTCAAAATTATTAGCAATTTTTTCTTCAATCATCGGATTTTATAGGATTAAAACGCATATGCTGACCTAACACTCTTCAGTGAATAAGAATAATTAGCCAAAATTTACTAAAATATACACATTTTAAAGCTATTCTAGGCTTGCCTTATAGCTCTTTTATAAATAAAAAGTTGACAATCATATATTTAACCATATAAATTGATTTCGTTTTTTATTTAACATAATAATTTTAATGATAAATTCATAAAATAACTAAAGAATAAACACAGTTGGACTGAAATAACATTCCAATCGTGCGAAAATTCCTACATATTAAAGGAATTTAGACATAATAAGGCCAAAATGATAATCTTTTTTTTGAGTTTTATATTTAGGATCCTTCTTTTTTACCATAATAATCGTTTATTTTCAGGTTTTTTAAATTAAAGTAACTCATATTAACCCATTTTAGCTTCTAACTTCATCTTTCTTTACAGTTACAGTGTAACACAGACATTAAGATTCTCTTAGCAACATTCTACAGTAACATTTTATATGCTGATAATAAATTATTTCTCAAATATCAAATAAAAATGAGGGTTCTTTACTAAGATAAAGGAATCAAACCATACGCAATCATATAAAATACGTTATTTTCATAAATAAACATCTATCAAATTAGGCCCAATTAACACACAATCAGGAAAAAATCATTATCAAATATTGAAATATGTTGCAAAAATTTCTTATTATGAAGGAAAACATTTATTTTCATGTTTTTTTTCAAACCACATATGTATTTTTTTCGTAAATTTAAATATTTTAAGCAATTTTAACAAACGACAATCTGTATTTAAATTGGAAAATTCATCAAATTAACCATAACATACAAATTTGTACATTGAATATTAGCATAAATAAAGTCCAAATTATAAAATTATTAATTTAATTGAAGATAATTTAAAAAATAATTAGCTATTAAAGTTCTTTTTTATTATTATGTCCTTATCGAGTAATAATATTTTTCTTGAGATGTTATCCTTAGGATCCTCCTCATTAACCAAAATAACCCATCATTTTCCAGCATTTTCAATTTTAAATAACTCATTTTAACCTAAAAATGAGGGTTCTTTACTCAAATAAACTGATCAAACTATACGTAATCACAAAAATTTCGAAATTTTCTTAGATAAACGCCTAATAAATTAGAATAAATTAACATACCCTCAGCTAAGAAATCATTTCAAACCATTCAAATATGATGCAAATCTTTCATATTAAGCAAGAAAACAGTTATTTTCAAATTTTTTCCCAACGCCATATGGATTTTTTTCGTAAATTTATTTATTTTAAGAAATTTTAACATAAGATAATCTGTAATAATATTGCAAAATTCATGAAATTAATCATAAAAAAACAAAGTACATTGAATGCATGCATAAATAAAGTCGAAATGAAAAAATTATTAATTTAACGGAAGATAATTTTACATATATTTTAATTTTAAAATACTTTTTTATTATTAATTCCTTACTAATACTTTAAAATACAAAAGTAAACATTTATAAACTAAAAGAGTAAGGTAATTAATAGCCACATTCGATACATAATCATGTCTTCAAGCATATATAAATAGCTTCATAAGCATATTTAATGAAGCAAAAATAGGCAAATTACCTTTAAAAGCACCATCTCTTTACAAATTTTAGCAATTTTTTCGTCAAACATCGGATTTATTATGCTAAATACTCTTCTGGGGAAGTAAATTATCTACAATGAACAAGACAAATTAGAGAAAATATACTCAAATATTCACATTTTACCTTATGGCTAATTTATAAAGCAAAAGGTGACAATCAAATATTTATCCTTATAAAAGGAGTATATTTTATACTTAACATAAAGATTTTAATGTTAACTACATCAAATAATACAAAAAAAGGCACATTTGGACAGAAACAGCTTAAAAATTTTGCGGAAATTCGTACATATTAAAGGCATATGCACATAATTAATTCGAAATAATAATCGTTGTTTTGGGTTTTTGTCCATAGAATCCTCTTCATTTACCATAATAACCCATCTTTTGATAGCATTTTCAAATTATAGTAACTCATTTTAAACTAAAAATGAGCGTTCTTTACAAAATTAAACTAATCAAACCATACGTAATCATAAAAAATCCGACATTTTCTTAGATAAACACCTAATAAATTGGGACTAATTAACATACCCTCAGCTAAGAAATCATTTCAAACAATTTAAATATGAGGCAAATATTTCATATTAAGCAAGAAAAGTTATTTTCATATTTTTTCCTAACGCCATATGCAATTTTATTGTAAATTTAACTACTTTAAGCAATTTTAACACAAGAGAATCTTTATTTATATAGCAAAATTCATGAAAATAAACATATCAAACAAAGAGATGCATCGAATACGAGCATTAATGAAGTCGAAATGATAAAATTATTTTTAGTCTTTCAATAAGCACATTTGGACTGAAACAGCATAACAATGATGCAAAAATTTATACATATTATGCAAGAAAACATTTATTTTCATATTATTTTCTAACGCCATATGCATTTTTATCGTAAATTTAATAATTTTAAGAAATTTTAACAAGAGATAGTCTGAATTAATATTGCAAAATTCATGAAATTAATCATAACAAACAAAGAAATACATTGAATACTTGCATAAGTAAAGTCGAAATGATAAAATTATTAATTTATTTGAAGATAGTTTACCATATATTTTGCTTTTAAAATACATTTTATTATTAATTCCTTACTAATACTTTGAAATACAAAAGCAAATACTTATAAACTAAAAGAGTAAGGTAATTAACAGCAACATTCGATAAATAATCATGTCTACAAGTATATATAAATAGCTTCATACGCATATTTAAAGAAGCAAAAATAGGCAAATTACCTTTAAACGCACCATCTCTTCACAAATATTAGCAATTTTTTCGTCAAACTTTGGATATAATATGCTAAATGCGCATATGGCAACATAAATTATCTAAAATGAATAAGAAAAATTAGCGAAAATATACACAAATATTTACATTTTTAGGCTAATTTAGGCTTCCCAGATGGCTATTTTATAAAACAAAAGGTGACAATCAAATATTTATTCATATGAAAGGAGTACATTTTATACTTAACATAAAGATTTTAATCTAAAAGCAATATATATTTTAAATTAACTTCAATTAAATTAATGTTACTATCATTTCGACTTTATTTATGCTAATATTGAGTGTATATATTTTTTTGTTATGGTTAATTTGATGAATTTTGCTATTTAAATACAGATAGTCGTTTGTTAAAATTGCATAAAATAGTTAAATTTACGAAAAAAATACATATGTCGTTGGAAAAAAACATGAAATTAATTGTTTAAATTGAAATTAAATAATTAATAATAATAAAAAATTACTTTAAAAGCAAAATATATTTTAAATTCTCTTTTATTAAATTAATATTTATATCATTTCGTCTTTATTTATGGAAACATTGAATATATATATTTGTTTATTATGGATAATTTGATGAATTTTGCTATTTAAATACAGATTGTCGTTTGTTATAATTGCTTAAAATAGTTAAATTTACGATAAAAATACATATGTCGTTGGAAAAAAAACATGAAAATAACCGTGTTTTCTTTCATAATATGAAATTTTTGCAACATTTTTAAATATTTGATAGATTTTTTTTTATGATGGTGTGTTAATTAGGCCTGATTTGATAGATGTTTATCTATGAAAATATCGTATTTTATGTGAATGCGTATGGCTTGATTACCTTATCTTAGTAAAGAACTTTTATTTTTAATTGATATTTGAGAAATAATTTATTATCAGCAAATTAAATGTTAATGTAGAATTTTGCTAAGAGAATCCTAATATCTGTGTTACAGTGTAACTGTAAAGAATGATGAAGTTAGAAGCTAAAATGGGTTAATATGAGTTACTTTAATTTTAAAAACTGGAAAATAAACGATTATTATGATAAAAAGTAGTATCGAAACAATAAAACTCAAAAAAAGATTATTATTTTGGCCTAATTATTTCTATATGTCTTTAATATGTACGAATTTTCACATAATTGGTATGTTAAAAATTTCATTTTATGAGAGAAAAAAGTTATTTTCATATTTTTTTTTATTGACATATGTATTTTTTTCGTAAATTCAACTATTTTAAGAAATTTTTTCACACGAAAATCTGTATTTAAATCCGAAAATTCATCAAATTAACCATAACAAACAAAATTTGTACATTGAATATTAGCCTAAATAAAGTCGA
>SEYY01015400.1:50000-60218 GCA_009176605.1 Armadillidium nasatum | reverse complement strand
TTCACAACTGATCATTCATATATGGACAAGGCACATAAAGACGTACATACAAAAGTTTCAGAACAATGGTAGCCGATAAAGCAATACTTACTCTAATATTGTGAACAAGAACTTTTCTGAAACCGTTAGGAATAATATGCTTGGTCCTCTTTGCTGACCCATAACCAATATTTGGCATTAAATATTGGCCCTTAAAACGTCTTCTTACTCTGTTATCAATACCCTTGGGTTTTCTCCAGTTTTCCTGGAAAGTAGGTAAAATAAGTAAATAAATGAAAATTTCGTAGCCACAAAAAATCTGAGTTGATAGATCCAAACTAATTGTGCCCCCCCCCCCCCCCAAATATATATATATATATATATATATATATATATATATATATATATATATATATATATATATATATATATATATATATATATATATATATATATATATATATATATATATATATATATATATATATATAAAATTATTAAAGTTTGTTAACTGGCTTTCGTGTACTGCTTTTATTTCTATTAAATTAAGAAATATTTGACCAAGCATATCGTGCTAGCTCCGACTTCTAAAAAATAATAGCTTTTATGGATCGAATAATTTTTTATATAACTTACAAATTTCAAATTTTTATATTTTAATAAAAATTATTATCATGTCCTGTATAAGTACATTACCACTCGGTGGGGGGGAGGGATAGAAACCATATTAAAGGATAATAATAACTCATACATTTACATCTGACGTAAATACTTCAATCTGGCACAGGCGCACGTTTTAGAATGAAAGGATGTTAAATTAGCGATAAAAACAAAAAGACTACAAACTTGAGTTGCCATCTCCACACAAAAATTCATATGAAGGAGGTGCAATTTAGTATGGGTGGTGGATGTTAAATATCAGCTGCTGCTCTGTAGTTTAATAGAAAAGTACCTATGTGGCATTGTATAGTTAAAAGAAAGTTAAAAAGAGTTTATAGTCAGTTGACCTTGGATTTGACCTTAAGAGAAAAGATAAAACGAATTCCTGAATCCTGTGACAGTAGCACTTAATTTAAAATTGGATTAGAAACGCTTTTATTTTATCTGTTTATAGGAACACCAAAGGTATTAATACTTCTATAGGTAAAATGACAGACCAAGCAAAGGAGACTGGAAACTGGAGGTGCTTTTGAGAGATCAAGGATTTTTCTTAGTGGTGGATAGAACTTAAAGCAATCCAATTGAGAAGCCCTACCTAGATCAATATGAATAAAATAGGGAATGAAATCGAGGCAGCTTTAGTTGCATTAGGAACAAAATTTCAAACCTTTAACAAAATATGAATGTAGTTATGAAAAATACTGATGAATGAAAAGATAATTAGATTTCAGATGATCCAGGACAAAAGAATTGAGGATGAAATTCAATTATCTTAAAAGCTATATGGCAGCAGTTTAAAGATTTAGAATAGCTACCCTTTATAGGGATAAATAACTTCCTTTAACATTAAGGAAAAAAGTGTTATCAGAAAAATGGCATTGAGAGAATAGTTGAACGATCTCTGCTAACTACTACTCCCTAAAAAAAATGAAGTGACATTTTTAGTAGGGGTATTAACAGATCCATCAAAGTAATAGGAAGAATTTGCTAATATATAATACGTTTTTGGGAAGATTCCAAAAGTTTTGTCATTAATTCTACCTAGGAGGTGTGATAAATTTTCATTTAGTGAAGTATACTTTCACCATTTGAATATTAACACAAATTTCGATAATACAAAAATAAAAATATATTCATCAGTAAAAATATCTCCAACCATATTTTTAAATTTAAATTAGGGAAGGATCCAATTTCAAAAAAAATATTTTTTTGACCAATTTCTTTAAAAATTTGCAAGGTATACTCATTTCAACAAGTAGAAAAAAGTAAATTTCTGACGTTTTTCTGTCTATAACGGTTTGAATCTTTATCTCAAAAAGAACAAATAGAATTGAATAAAGTAATAAAGAAATTTGTAGCTTCATACCTCCTGAATATTTATTTATTTATTTTTTTTTTTGGGGGGGGGGGCATTTTTTTTTTTTTTTTTCATTAAAAAAATTTTTTTTTGACATTTGGTCAAAAAAAAGAGCATATAATTTTTTTCCCCTAAAAAAGCAGATAAAACTGTGTTAGAAGCTATTCTAGTTAATACATTTGTGAATATACAGTTCAATTTTCACATCATTTCGACCACAGGTTTGGCCCCACCATTCATTTTAAAATGGGGAAATTTTCAAAAAAAAATTAAAAACTGTTATAAATAAAAAAAATGTCAAAATAAGTTTTTTTTTTTTTTTGTTTGAAATGCATAACATGCATTAGGGTAATTTAAATAAAAATATTTTTTTTAAATTTCATACCTTACCCTCAAATACAAAGTCTAATTAGAGCTGGATAAGTGTGTTGAATTTTTAATTATTTAAAAAAAAAAAAAAATAAAAGAAAAAAGTCATTTCATCAAGACTATTCAAATAATCCCAGTGATCATTCCGAACGAAGAGAAGAAAAAGAATCAACACAAAGCAAAGTGAATTATATCTTACTGAAAAGAAAATTTAGTGGTATATTCCTGCCCACACAAAGCATAATTAAGTTCAAAGTCATTGATGCGTGGTGTAAGGAAACTATATAAGAAATAAGGAAAAACATCATTTGAAAACCCCTAAAATGTATCAAGCTAAGATCCATAGAATTCATAAACTCCGAAAGATTAAAAAAGACAATGAGCAGAATCGAGAATTAGAGTGAATCTACACTACGACAACAAATGAAATCTACCGACTATGCTAACTGGTAATTGGCGCTTATCACCCACGACCAGTAACCTTTCAACATAAACGAGGCGTCATCCAGAAACAAGGTTGAGACGTATAGCTGATGCGTAGTCGAGCCAGAGAAACCTGCAAACGGTTATTGTTACAGGAAGAAGGCAAGTCACCTAGACGGTGCTTGATCTCAAATATCTTACAGGTGCTAGAGAAAGTGGACCAAAACATAACATACACATCCTCGAAACGGAAAAAATTCACTTTGTGAAGAACAACTGAGATAGACGAAGTAGAAAAAAAGAAAGAAATTACCAATAACAGAAATAAAGAACCAAACAAATTACTAAAATAAACAGAAAAAAACCCGTGAAAGCCGAGAATTTCATTATAAAAACAAGACGCCACGATAATATCAGTAAATAAACCGAATCATAGAGGAAGCCAAAAATAAGCCCAAAACGATATCCGCAAATAAAAAATCGAAGCAAAACCTGTGTATTTCAAGCAGATTGAAGTCACGTGGAACGATCTGGGAAGACTAAATCCACTGCATGCAATACGTCATATAGAGTAAGGAGAGACGACATACTGTGGGTAAGCGACTAGCTGAACTTAAGTGCACAACCGTAATAGACATTCAAAGGAGATAGAAGCTATCCGAAAGGTGAATGTGTATACCTAAGTTCGTAAGGAAGCAAAATCGCTCTATTAGAAGTTGGTGTAGCCTGCGAAAAACAACCACATGAGATGCCATTTATCTCTGAAAGCAAAAGCTAAAACATAAAATAAAAAAAAGACACTAAGTGCCAAAGGGTAATATAAGATAACAAATTAATTCAAAAACGTATAGCATAATACGATTAGAAACTTAAATAAAAAACAGATATTCACGCAAATGGCGGCCAACGAATCAGGACATCACTATATACGGTAATACCATCCAGTAAAGGAGAAAAAGGGTGAAGTTTAAGATTTGCTTCCGCCTCCAGGCTAACCTTAGGGGAGGACTGAAAATCAAGGCATCTGCAACAACGGTCGGATGAGATGTTGTCTTCATAACGCAGGACAATTTAGAGATCTTATTAACGACAAGCCAGACTGATGACACCAGCGTGGACTCATTGACCGTCGAGACATAAGTCCGAAATAAGCTTCCAGATCCGCAGATTAAACGCGATTAAAGCTAAAAAAACAAACCACACAAAATATCGCAAGAGACCATTACATAAAACACCTAGTGAGATTTGAGAGAGCTAAACTGAACGACACTAACAAAAAGTACAATGCATAAACGATTGTTCTTTATAATTTTGGCCTATATGAGTACGCACAGCTTTAATTACAATTGTGTGTTTTGTTTGATTGTTATGATTTAAATCATGATAATATTTGCTTGCGCAAACCATTGAAGAAAAAAAAAGTGCCACTCGTAATGTAATTAAGTATAACAAAGGTGACGTATTCAACTTAACAATATATAAAGATATTCCTGCGTAAACTTACGCCTTGTTCTATCCTATGATGCGCACATATTATATCGAACTAAGTACAGCAGGAGAGCCCTGGCGGCGTCAATTACCCCATAAATCTAGAGGAGATTCACAATAATACGAAATACACTTAACAAATGCCCCAATCTAGCCTTACAGGGAGATAATAAGATTATGCATGGAGAATATAAAAGAAACAGTAGAATGAGGGCTTCATAATACAGGAATTAATAGACGTTTTAATTAAAAAAGGAGAAAGAAGTATCATTGCCTTAATAGGGAGAAAGACTCAAAAAAAAGAGAGAACTGCCATACCAATCCCCACAGACATTGCAATAATTTTTTTTGTTACAGTTTTATTTCTACTCTTGACAAAATATATTGAAAAGTATTAAATAAAGGCTATTAAAGCATGGAATACCACTTGTACAAAAATGTATCAAAAACCTAAAAATTTAACAAAATATACCTATTTTTGTATACCAAAGCCTCATTTTAAAACTTGAAAAAATCCATATTTTGAAATCCCAACGGTAATCTGAACTATATCAATAACCGAGAATGCGCAAAGATAAGGAATATGGATGGATATCACAAATAAACCCTATACATGATCAGAAGATCCACTCCACCACCTGAGTGGGTCACAAAAAATATCCAAGTAAGTCTAGCACTCCCAACAAATATGTGTTTCGAAAAACGTCAGAATAGACATGAATTGAAAGAATCATAAAATGGAATATAAGAACTACGACATCAAATACATAAATAGAGAGCAGGTATGGTGGTCAAATCTTTCATATGTAAGTAAACCAGAGTTAAGTCAACCAAAGGAGAATTACTGCAAGAGGTCCACCAAAATGTTAGTGTTAGGGGATGTTGAAATCCCCCAAGACAACAACAGAGAAAGGAAGCTGGACAAAAATCAGCTTTGGAAACCGGAACCCTAGGAGACAAATAAACAGAGCAGGATTGTATTGTCATGTTTCAAATGTGTGCGAGTAGCCACGACACGTACAACAGTGTGAAGGGGACTGACTTATGAATCAGTATTCCAGCACCCCCACGATCATTCATCTCTCTCTCTGCCGATGCCAAGGTGTATCCAGAAGGCGGAAAAAATTTCCTGAAGACAAACGCAAACAGGCGAACGCTCCTGGAGGAGGCAGACTAATTTTTCAAAATTGGCGTAATAACCACGGCAATTCCATTGAACAGAAAAAGCCATCGTTGTTTCGTAACCTAGGGGCGATCCAAACTTATTGTTTCTATAGGTCTACCCTCTTCAAGGAGGCAAGGACACAGATGTGAGTGAACAATGCGGTAAGGTGGCCAAGCAATTTTCAGAAGTCAGCAAAGTCATAGCGACTGATGAATGAAGAGGGAGTCTCCACCCTTTCAGCAGTAGATGAGCGAGGTATGTGAGGTGCTTTAGAAAGCTTCACACTAGCCGAGGACAAGACGCCAGTATGTGAACTATTGGAGGGAGGTTGGGCTGGTGATTGAGGGGCTCTGGAATCTAAGGAAGGAATGAACATCCCCTAAGGGGCCAGCAGAGGAAAAAATACCCTCTAGATGGCGAGGGGAAAAGCCACTCCTTCGTTTTTTATTTTTTCTTCTCACAGCCAACCATTCAGCGTCATTTCTATCGGACAAGACATCAAAAAGGGCCAGGATTTTCTCCTTAGAGGCAGGGTCAGGAAGAGATGCGGCAAGAGTGACCTCCTCTAGAGTATCATCTGAGAAGGTCGATAATGATTCCAAAGAAGAATGCGAAGGAAGGGAACAAAACTGTGAATTTGCACAGTCAACATCGAGGCGGGATGAAATTCGGTCCAAGGTGGCGGCTGGAAACCGTGATTTAAGATCTCTCTACAGATGGGCTGTGAAGCAACTGAGGAAGAGACAAACCAACCTGCTTTCCAGAGCGGAGCCTATTCTTCTGTCGCAGAGACGAAGGAAGACTCTGGTAAGTGCTCTGATCATCAAGGAAATCCGTCACCCTACAGTAGGTAAATTCCCTGGATGATGGACGATTTTGCTGGTGCTGTGAAGGGATCAAGGCAGCAGGAGGAAAGCTACTCAGAAATGATAGAGCAACCGGTTTGGGCAAGTGCTGTGGGGATACAGGCGCCTGAACATAGCCAAGCGTAGGGATAACAAACTCCTCTTCGTGAAGGGTAGGGGCAAAAAACGGGAGCTGCGGGCCAGTTCCAGCACACGCCCCTCTTGGAGGAGGACTATGGTGACTTCCAAGATTTCGAAACTTCTTAGGCCGTGACGAGAAAGGGTGAGCTTTCCTGATAGGGACAGTAGAGAGCATGGAAGAGGAAGGAGAGCTTGAAACCTCAAAGACAAGCGGATTTGCATGATGGACATTCGGTGCATTGAAAAGCGGAGCCTCGACAACACCAGTGGAACTACTAGCAGAAGCCCCAGAGGAAGAGGAAAGGTCGAGACTAGTTGAAGCAGCTGCAGTATATGATTCACCCATAGATTCCCGTTCACTAACTAATCGGCGGGCCTCTCTCCTGTCTAATTTCTGGAGTGTTTGGATAGAAAGGACCTCCTGTTCAAATTTATAGTGTCGACATTTCACTCTGGCTGCACTGTGGTCTCTTTTTGCAGTTCAAAGATGTGGAGGATATGAACAGGGAGTATGGAAATTCCCACCACATCAAGCACAGCAACCGGCGGACAATACTTCTTAGGATTTCCAAATCTAAGACATCGAAAGCATTTCCATGGTCGAGGGATGTAGAGTCTAACTGAATATTTACAGTAGCCTATTTTAACATTTGATGGAGGGTAAGGCGTACTGAAAGTAGGTAATAAACGAGTATTAGGAACATCAGGGGTTTCCCTCTTCAGGGAAAGGGATACACCTCCATCAACTGGAAGGACTCTTGTAAATTCTCCAAAATCTCCTGGGTGGAAAGGAATTTAACATCATCCGCGAAAATAGTATTCAGGTATTGCGGAAAGTATCAGGTGTAAGAGATCACTGAGACTTCAGACAGCGTAGAGAGCGTATCCAGAAAAGAACCCTGCAACTCAGTTGAAACCCTGATGAGAATGGAGCCATTTCTCAATTTAGTTACAACCAGGTCACAGGTATGGAGAAGACATTTTAAGTCATTATTAATTTTGATAACACTGATCAGTTAAAAGCTTCGAAGAACGTGAGCGAAAATAAAAATACATAGGGTAGGACACATTCTGAGAAACACCAGAAGGAAGGTTCACAGTAAGGGTTGCATAGAATGTATACGAACGTCGTCGGCTCTTAGTCCGAGAGGACAGAAAGAGCGTCTTAGGCACCTGAAAGGGTATTGGCTTGCCAGACACAGACGTGCCGGAAGAGGTAGAGGCCACTCAGGCGTAAGTATGGGGAGAACCAAGGAATCAGATCCAAGATCCTAAAGAAACTTCCAATACCGAAGAGCCATTAATCGTTTCCTAGTCAATTACCGTAGAGACAGTGGGATTCCGAAGCATATTTAAAAGAACATTCATAGTATATCAAATTAATTGATCACCCTCCATTGAGTTTGCTGGGGTCCATGCTAGATGGTTCGGCACCTCTTATTATAGATGGTTCACAGGGATCAGGAAAAAAGGACCAAACCCGATACTAGGTCGCGTGCTTCTAACCACACACAGATGGTACAAGGCACACCTCATACACACAGGCGGGCCTGAGTCATATTCCCATGGGAAAGAGAATCTGCACCCACCTACCCCTCTGCAATAAACGAAAAAAAATACATTCATATATGCGTATGTAAAGAATGTAAACAAACAAAAAGAAAATAAAACAATGAAAAGAATTAGGAAAAAATAACACCAGAAACTAAATTTTGAACAAAAACAAAATAATAGGAAACGGAGAGAAGAAAAGCAAAAATAGAAAGGGAAAGAAACGAACAAACTAAACATAACAAAAGAAGGCAAGGAAAAACTTCGCAGACAAAATATGTCTGTGCCCCCTCTCGACGACAACTAGTCTACATTCAGGAGGGATATATATATATAATATATATATATATATATATTATATATATATATATATATATATATATATATATATATATATATATTATATATATATATATATATATATATATATATATATATTTTTTTTTTTTTTTTTTTTTTTTTTTTAATGCCTAATTTGAGTGTCGGTGGCTGGGCGTAGACGGGGCTTTCTATTACCTTTGCTAACGTTCGTGGCCTTCGATCTAATCTCGCGTCTGTTGAACACTACCTCACTACCTCTCTTCCTAACCTTTTACTTCTGTCTGAGACCCAGCTGGACAGGGATTCTTTCTCTAGCAATCTAATGTCTCTAACTACAACTTTTTTCACAATTTCCGTCTAAAATGTGGAGTCTGTGCCTATATTAACATTAACTTTCCTGTGACAACGTCTCGTAAATCTAGAATCTCCTAATTTCGATGTTTTATGGCTTAAAATCTGTCTTCCTACTACTACAATATCTTGTGCTTCTGCTACTGCTCCCCTAATGGAACAGATTTTCCAGTCTTTTTTCAATATCTTACTACTACTCACGAGACTGTCACTTCTTCTCATCCAAATATTGAAGTCCTCTATTTAGGGGATTTCAACGTAAACCACATGAGTGGTTGGGTTCCTCTCATACTGATGCAGGTGGGAAGGAGGCCAAATCATTCAGCATTCTTAACGATCTGGAAATTAGAACCAACACACATTCCAGATCGTCCTACCAATTCTTGAATACACTTGATTTATGCTTCACCACTACTCCTTCTAGTTATAAATACACCATTTTCCCTCCTATTGGTAACTCTGACCATAATCTTATAGCTCTTAGTTATAATGCTTTCTCTCCAACAGTCCACCATGCCCTAAACGTACTTTCTGGCACTTTAATCGGGCTAATTGGGGGGCAATGCGCCTGCTTCTTTGCTAACTCTCATTGGAGTGAATCTTGCTTTGTCTCGGGGACGCTTCTGTCTCTGCTGAAAAGGTAGGGGCGTAATCCTGAAGGGATGGGCAGATTCATTCATCTTCAACTAAATCTTTTTCTCCTCAAAATCTTGGTTCGATGGCAATTGTTCTCTTGCCCTCCGGGAGAGAGACAATGCTTATCGTGAATGGAAAAACTCTCCTTCTCCTATCACTCTTGCTAATTTTCATTCAGCCTGGGATCGATGCAGGGATGTTCTTCGACGGACTAAGCGTACTTTCATTAAAAGGAAGTGCGCTGACCTCCATGGCTCTCCTACTGATAAAAATTTCTGGCCTCTTGTCAAAAATATCTCTAACAACTTCTGTAAATCTGCCTTTCCTCCTCTTATTCGCTCTGATGGTTCTGTAGCTAATACTCCTTCTGAAAAGGCTAATCTCTTCGGCCTCCTTTTTTCATCTAATTCCACCCTGCTCGATTCTGGCATCCCTCCTCCTACTCCTTTCCTCTCAGGTGTCCCATGCCTCTGCCTATAATTACTCATGATCGGGTGCATGGGATCCTGAAATCTATGAACGTCAGGAAGGCCAGTGGCCCGGATGGCATTCCCCCTCGTGTTCTGAGGGAGTGTGCTTCTGAGTTGGCCCCTGTCCTCGTTCAGCTCTACTCTCTATGCCTTAATACTAATACTTTTCCTCTGCTGGAAGCGTGCGTTGGTTCAGCCGATCCCGAAAAAAGGTAGCCGTTCTGACCCTTCTAACTATCGACCTATAGCTCTCACTTGTGTTCTGTCTAAAATTTCTCAACTCTCATTTCCTGGATCATTTGGAGTCTCATTCTCTTCTCTCTGATCACCAGTATGGCTTTCGTCGCTCGAGGTCAACTGGTGACATACTTTCCTATCTTACTGACTATGGTCTTCTGCCCTTAGGGACTTCGGGGAGTCTTGTGTGGTGGCGCTTGACATATCCAAGGCTTTCGACCGGGT
>SEYY01015400.1:42500-45000 GCA_009176605.1 Armadillidium nasatum | reverse complement strand
CTCTATCTCGAAAACAACAAATAGCATTGAATACAGTAAAGAGAAGAATTTGAAGCCCCATTCCTTCTCTATACACCCACCAAAAATAAGAAATGTTATAGTTGTAGTTTTTTTTTTTTTCATTTTTTAATTTTTTGTCCGAAAAGGTGAATTTTTTTTTTTTTTAAATTTTCGACCGTTGGTCGTTTTGGGCTTATAACATTTTGTCTATAACTCAGGAAACAAAACTGTTAAAAGTTTTTGTAGCCAATAAAATTCTGAATATACAGTCCAAATTTCAGGTCATTTCGAAAAGTGGTTTGGCCCCACCATTCATTTGAAAAAAGGTCACATTTCAAAAAAAAAAAAAAAAAAAAAAAACAACCGTTATACTCATAATTGACTGAAAAGTAAAAAAAAAATTTGAAATTGGACCGTTCCCTTTACAACGCGAGAGAAAAGCTGGAGTCAAAAGGCAGAAACAAAATGATTTACCGAAACAGGGAGCAGAAAAATCATTGAAAAGAAATAGTAAGTTGGGCATAAAAAAAAAAAAAGAGGGAATTATATGCAAAGGTATAATCAAAGAGTCCTTTGGCAGCAGGTAAGAAAGCAATATTTTTGTCAAGATATAAGAGGTGAGAAAGGGAAAGAAGCAAGAAAGTGTTGACAATATTTAGCAAAATATCAGAAAGAATGTCATGAAAAGAAACTAGAAAAACTACTGCACTTTCTTATGGAGAAAAAGTTATAATCATCTCGAAGTCAATTTTGCACAATTTCAAGATGTAATGTAATAAAATGGAATTTTTGAATGTGTAAACAAAGGTAATTTCTGAAGACAGCGTCCCTGCGACGAATAGCATTTAAACAAGCTGAGACAAACCAAGGTTATTAGTTTATAGTTTGATGGAAAGAAAAAAAGGTAAATTGATTATGCGATTTGCACGCTCAAAGATACCTATCTCATCAAAAACAGTAATGATTCCATGGGAAATAAAACAAGTATTACCGCAAGACGGAACAAGATTCAGGGATAGTAAGGTGATCGGAGGAACCTATGGACCGACCGGGACCCCGGCCCGGCAAACCCTGGCTAAAAATCAGGGAAAATCGGGGTTTGCCTGCCGGAATTAAAATTGCAAAATTATACTTCAGTGGCAGTCCAATTTCAATTTTTTTTTAAATTTTCAGCCAATTCTCATGAAATTTTCAGTGTATATAGCTTTTCTCCCGATGAATAAAGTTCATTTCTAGCGTTTTTCTGAGTCTATAATGGTTAAAAAGTTTTGAAAATTTGACCCTTTTTCAAATGAATGGTGGGGCCAAACCACTTTTCGGAATGATCTGAAATTTGGACTGTATATTAAAAATTCTATGGGCAACAAAAGATTCTAAAAGACTTTTGTTCCCAGCGATATAGAAAAAAATTATAAGCCCAAAACTGACCAACTATCGTTTTTTTTTTTAAATCCACCTTTTTGGACAAAAAAAATAATAAAAAAAAAACTAAAAGTATAACATTTCTTATTTTTGGTACGTGTATAGAGGAGAGATATGAGGCTACAAATTCCTCTCTATACTTTATTCGATGCGATTCGTTGGTTTAGAGATTTAGCCTCTAAAAAAGGTCCATTTTTGACCAAATTTCAAAAATTCCCAAAGTTTGAGAGGCTATTATCTCGCTTCAAACAAATAGCATTTAATAATGCACTAAATAAAAATTATAGCCCTGTCCATCCCTCTAAACAATATTCCCTCCCCCCAAAAAAAAAAAAAAATAGTTGGGGTACGATTTTATAAATTTTTTTTTTCAAGTACTTATAACTTTTTCTAGACATATCAAAAATCTGTTCCCACTAATGCAAGAAATTGGGGCTAAGATTATTCAGTTAAATTTTCAGCTCATGTGGATCAGTGGTTTCACCATCTGTTCGAAGTTATTCTAAGTAGAAAATAAAGTCAGTTCACAAGCTTTACCTTGAGAACTAGAAAAAAACCAATGGCATTGAACACTGAAATCACCCAAAGGCCAAAGGAGAAAGAGAAAATGTCCCCTATTTTGGAGTTAAGGTAGCCCAAAGAATTTAGGATAGTCAGTAAAAGTAGGTGATAAAAACTTTATCATAAGATAATTGAATTAAAATACTTTTAATAATGAAACACAATTACTTAAAAATTTCATATACACAAAATACCTCTTCCTCAACATTATTTGAATGAGAATTTGACGACCCATTTTGAGTAATCATTCGTGGAAGAATATTCAGGTTGATAGGCTGACTGCTGCTCTCATCCATTATTATAACATCAGATGTTAAATTATTATTACTATTACTATTAGGACCGTCATCTGGTGAATTAGGTGCTATCGCACTACTCATAGACACAGTAGTAACCTGTAAAATAACATTATGAAAATTAAAATAACAAAAATTAATAACCTGTTACGTTTCCAAAGATTTTTACAGCAGTTGTCAAAATGACACACAAACAAAACAAAAAAAAAGTAATAAAGGGT
>SEYY01015400.1:17500-40000 GCA_009176605.1 Armadillidium nasatum | reverse complement strand
AGTTTTCAAGAGTTCACACATCCACACTGAACAGTTGGCACAAATATACATCCAAGTAAATTAATTTTTAATTCTAATTTAAATACCCCTCAAGTCATATTCCTAAAAAATTAGTTATAGAGTTTTCTCCATCTTCAAGTCCTGTTATCAATTTTCATCTGTAGATACCTAAAAACTATGGTTTCTTGAAGTATTTTTCCCATCCAGTTTAACCTATGCTTTCATTGCTAACTATAACATTTAACCTAAAAATTACACTTTAATAAACATTCATTGGCAACTATATATATATATATATATATATATATATATATATATATATATATATATATATATATATATATATATATATATATATATATATATATATATATATATAATATATATATATATATATATATATATATATATATATATATATATATATATATATATATATATATATATATATATATATATATATATATATATATATATATATATATATATATATATATATATATATATATATATATATATATATATATAAAATATTACCTGTATGAATACGTTTATGATTTTGTAAATAAGAGGAAGCTCTAAAAGATTTTTGACAATATTCACATTTATATTTTTTCTCTCCTGTGTGAATTCTTCTATGTACAACAAGACAATACTTCCTTTTAAAATCTTTACCACAAAATTCACACTGGAATTGCCTAAATATATATATATATATATATATATATATATATATATATATATATATATATATATATATATATATATATATATATATATATATATATATATATATATATATATATATATTATATTATATATAATTAGTTCTAGAAGGATTGTCAGCAGCATGCCATAAAAAAAAAAAAGTTAATGAACATGTTTTCTGCTCTCTCACTAAGCTTAATATTTAGAAAATGTATGGTCCTGATACTATTTTTCCAGTGGTTCTCAAAACTTGTTCCTCCAAGCTTGGGCCTTATCTTATATATAGTTTCTTATTTAATTATTAAGTTCTACCTTCCTTCCCACATGAAGTGTGAGGTAATTTATCTATGCTGAAAGAGAAGACGTCGCTAATCTTTCTATTTGTTCATTTCAAAAAGTTTTTGAATATCCTAAACCACAAAGTTTGGAATCCTCTAAATTCTCTTATCTTATCCTTGGTCACAATAATGTTTTCTGAAAGGAAAGCTCAACTATGACTTGACTGATCTCTTCATTTATTCATATGCCTACTTCCCTGCCCTCGGCATGTAAATTAATTTTATGGCAATGTATTTCACATATTGAAAGTTTTCAATAGATTTGGACTCTGTTTAGATTTCCAAATTTTCCTAGTTAAGTATCTATTCTTATCAAAAGAATTTTATCTCAAATTTCATTTCCAGTTGCTCTATAGCAGCTGCTATGAATGATCAAAACTTATCCTTTTATGCTGTAGTTAGTATTTTAGTGGTGTTTAATAGTTTTCTCTCCTATCTAATATCCATTAATGAAAAATGTTATATATCTCCTATCAACTCCTGTCAAAGACTCCAACTATTATTACTAATCTCATAATGAATATTAATCTATCAAACAGCAAGGAAGGTGATTCTTAGGGCAAACTCCCTTCTAGTCTATCTCACACTGTACTTCCAAATGGGGTATAGAAAACGTGGTTGTTTACAATGATTCAGAATCAACTTCATTCATCTATTAACTTGATACAACTATCAATTTTCCAAAACATGCAGCAAACTTTCATCAATTGTTAATTTTCATGAACTACTTCAAACTGGCCCAACTGCATGGCCTGTTTAAGAGTCATCTATGTCCATATTTGTATGGAGGATACATAAATATGAAGCATTTCCTTCTCAACCATCTTATTGAAAGGGTGGAATCAATAACTTTCCCTCTTCAATTCTCCCACATATTTTCTCCCTATACTGTACAATAATGGTTAATAGCTACTAAGACCTATTATCCTTATCCTTCCTTTCTTTTGCAAAACTCAACTTAAACTTATTGCTATGTCCTGATCCAGTTGTTGTTATATATTTAGACTTTAGCAAGACTTTTGATAAGGTACCTCATGTAAGGCTGATGCAAAAGATAGTCACAGTGTGGTATAGGTGGAGTGGTGCACAATTGGACTAAGAGTGGTTGAAAAAACAGAAGGCAGTGTGTGCTACTGAATGGATATAAGCCATTATGGGAAACAGTGAAGAATGAGGTTCCACAGGATTCTGTGCTGAGACCACTACTGTTCCTCATATATATTTAAGACAAAGACAAAGGTCTTAAATGTAAGGTTTCTAAGTTTGCAGATGATAAAAAAGGTCACCTCAGTAAGGAATAATGATGGATGCATAAAGCTTCAAGGTGATATAGATAGATTCCTTGGATGGGCAGATAAGTGGCAAATGAATTTTAAAAGTAAAAAATGTAAAGTTCTTTATGTAGGTTACTCAAATGAAAAGATTTAAGTATGATATGAATGGGGACTGACTTGAGACTATGGACCAAGGAAAAGATTTAGGTGTGATTATTAGCAGTAATCTGAAAGTGGGTGATCAGTGTTTGAAAGCAAGGAATAGAGCTAATAAGATGTTAGGTATAATAAATTGCAATGTAGTTTACAAGAGCACAGAGGTTATAAGCAAGCTATATAATAGCTTTGTTAGGACAGCATTAGAGTATTGTGCACAAGTTTGTGATCTACATTTAAGAAAAGACATAGATATGCTGGAGAGAGTACAACGTTGAGCAACAAGGATGATTTCTGGCTTCGAGTAAGAGCTATGAGGAAAGGTTGAAGAAGCTGGGAATGTTCTCGGTTGAAAGGAGATTTCTCAGAGGAGGTATGATACAAGTTTACAAAATATTTGCACCTGACAGTAATACAGAGATTAAAAAATACTTTATAGTGGACCATGGAAGAGAAACTAAAGGCCATGATAAAAAAAAATTAAAAAGAAGTCATGCCATCTCGATCTAAAAAAATACTCTTTCAGTAAAAGGGTTGTTAATTTTTGGAATGGCTTGCCACAGGAGGTTGTTTACCGTGATTCTCTTGCATCATTTAAGAGGGGGCTAGATAGATATTATAGATGGTTTAGGTATTGTATAGTATAACTTGACCAAGCCAAATTGGCAGGTATATATGAATTTTTATACCAGCTGGTGACTAAGTCTAAGAATTTTAGATAGCTTGTGACTAAGCCTAACTGGCAGTTTTGTGTGGGTGTTGGTTTATTGCATGTTACATGCGTAATTAGTTAAGTTTACTAAATATATGTAGGGGCTTAGTTTTATTTTTATCTTACTTTGCATGAAGGAATTGATAACTAGGGATATAATAGACCTAGTCTTTGTTCCATGTATTAGTATCATCATTATTTGTTTTGACTGGGACAGTCTCGATAGGCCCACTATGTTCTTCACGAAATGCATGCTATTAATGTGTTGAGCACAATTCCTTCTATTTTGAAATAATTTATCCAGATTTCCTCTTCCCCTCTCATATCTCAGGAGGATAATTTGAAAAACCCTGGTCTTTTTCCATTAGGTTATATATATATTATATATATATATATATAATTATATATATATATATATATATATATATATATATATATATATATATATATATATATATATATATATATATATATATATATATATATATATATATATATATATATATAGCCAAAAGTAGGTTTTGACAGCAATATTTTGAATACAGACAAAGATAATATAATTAATTAATGGTTTGTGCCCCCTTTTAAACACTACCTGACATCTGAATGAACTGAGCTTGTATGATAACGTAGATCTCCCCATTGTCGGAAGAACTTTCCACAGGTCTCGCATTTATAAGGCTTTTCTCCACTATGCAATCTTAAATGCACCTTTAAAGCACTTGCTGCAAAAAATGCCTTTCCGCATTGCTCACACTGATGAGGTCGTTCCCCTGTTAAGTAAATTTAATTAATATAATCCGGTATATATAAGAGATGCAAAAAAAAAAAAAAAGTAATAAATTTTTTAAAAAGATATATAGCCACTATGATTGACTCGCGTGCTTGAGGGCTCCGGTTCGATCCCACTTGGGGATCTTAGATATATACTACCTAGAAAAGTTCCTCTCCTTGAATCCTTGAATAGGGCAATGCCCGTGAAATGTGAACTATATATATATATATATATATATATATATATATATATATATATATATATATATATATATATATATATATATATATATATATATATATATATATATATATATATATATATATATATATATATATATATATATATATATATATATATATATATATATATATATATATATATATATATATATATATATATATATTTTAATTTTTTTAAATTTTTTTTTTTTTTTTTTTTAAATATTTGAGAAAGATTGAACTCGTTATTCGGGCAAGAAAGTTTGTTGGCCTATCAATAATGATAGAATAAGCATTTATTTAATTTATTTATTTTTTTATATTTTTAAGCCTATATCAAGTTTTTAAAATATTGTTCACTACAGAATACCCCCTACTATGAAGCTTGAACAAAATCGTTGACAGGTAAAGCAGTCGACACTAAACAATTGATCAACTAACATATTTTCTTGCCTATAATTTAATACAGATCTTATTACTGATATTTTGGAAATTTACTTGAAAGTTAATTTAAAGAGCAGGAAAATCTCAGAAAATACTCTAATTCCTACCTGTGTGACCTCGGATGTGATATACAAGAGAATTTTTATGAGTGAATGTTCGTGTGCAAAGGTTACATGGATAACCTCCTTTAGCTGATTTCCCTCTGACTTTCTTTTTCTGAGGGCTTCTAGTATGATTTACTTCTTTGTGCTCCGTTTTACGATGAGAGAGTAGTTTTGCTTTTGTCTTGTAGCTCTGATAGCAATCTTCACAAGTATACTCTGGGGGATTGTCATAATGAGCTTTTTCAACATGAGAATCTAAAGCTATTTGAGTTCGGTAACTTTTTGGGCATCCAGAACATGTGTAAGGCTTTGATGCACTATCATTTTCCTCTTCTTCAAGGTGAGCAACTTTTATATGAACTTCAAGCATGCTTTCTTTTCTAAATGTTTTATGACATACATTACATTTGAAATGTTCTCTGGAGTGAACCAAGGAATGTTCCTGTAACAGTTCACTACTTGCAAATTCTCCTCCACAAACTTCACACTTATGTTTAACATAAGGTTCGTAATGAGATTTTAAATGTTCAAAAAAATGAAGTTGTGAATCAAATCCTTTGCTGCAAATTTGGCAATTAAACTGTTTAGGTTTAAGAAGATTAGGACTAGTTTGCTTTTGTTGTTGTGTATGAGATACTTTAAGTTGACAAAAAGACTGTTTATGCTGATTATGTTGATTCTGATTTATAAATTGTTCACCACACTGATCACATTTATAGCATTTTACATTTTTCTTCGAGTTTTTAAGCTTCTTTGGGATTCTTTTCTTGTGAGGCAAGCTTTTTCTACCATCACTGCTATAAGTTCCACTATGATCTTGATCATCATCATTTGAAATTAAATCAGATTCATCAAGAAGAGTTTCATTCTCCTCAAAACAATGAAGAACATTAGACTCTACTTTAACAAAGGGAATATTTTTAGAATACTGAACTTGTTCCTCCTTTATATTTTCATTAACATATTCTATATACTCGGGTCTCCTCCTTATGGGTCTTCCACTTCGAGAAACAAGAGGAAGCACCTTTAACCTTCCATCTTCATGTTGTGGTATTTCATTTTGTAATTTGGAGTTACTTAGTTTTGAAAGACTACTTTCAAAATTTAATTGCTTATTCCCTGCCACATGGTTCTGCACAGTTTTGGAATGGTGGTCTACATATATTATATTTTGATGTTGTATAGCTTCCTCCTTTATAACATAATCTGATACAGTAAGTTGCCGTTGAGGTTGTGTGAACTGCTTTTGTATAAATTGATATCTATGCTGCAACGAATTCTGGAAACTCTGTTCATCTTTTAAGTGATCTTGAACTTGAAGTTGGTGTTGATTATGTATTGAATCTTGATGAGATTGAACTGGCTGATCTAAGAGAATTTTATCATTTAGGGAATTTGAATGTGCATCACTTAATGGATCAACAGTAAATCCTTGAATCTGCTTAGATTGAGACACTTGCATCTGAATGCTGCGTTTTGGTGCCTCAAGTTTTATTGATTTCCTATACTCATTAACATGATTTGGGATCACAGCTTGCTCTAATTGTACAAAATTAGCCTCTAAAACATCAGGCAAGATACTTTCAGGCTCAGAAACCTGAGAATGAGTTTCTTGATGAATATTACTTATATGTTGATGATTTGAATGCTGGTGCTCATGGGGTTGTATATAATCAGAATAAGCTCTGACAAGAAGCTGAGCTTTTGGTGTCTGATGTTCATGTCTTGGAAGGTATGTAGATTGTGATACTTGGGAGTTGGCACTTGTGGCTGGTATTACATCAAAATAAAGTTCAAGTGGGCTTCCAGAATTTCCCCCTTTAATTGATGCCTCACTTACTTCAACAAAATCAACATTACTAACAGGTACAATGCTGTCAGTAAATTTTGCTTGGTTATCATCTTGAAGGGCAACAACAGATGAAGAATTAACATATTCAATTCCATTATAATTGCCTGAATCCACATTATGTAGAGCAGCAGTAGCAGCACTTACTGCAACATGTGAGGTTATACGGGAACTGGACCCCAAGACATTTTCCAAACTTATGTTTTCTTGCGAAACTGCTGAAGAAACATTTGCATAATGTTGAGACCCACTCTCCAGAGTTACCACGGAATTTTCATTTAATTCTATATTTTCTACCTGCGACTGTCTTTTAGGCAATGTGACAACTCCCATTGTAAGAGCAGTTCCATCACTCAAAACTCCTTCATTTTCAGACATAACTTCTGAAAAAAGCATATATATATATATATATATATATATATATATATATATATATATATATATATATATATATATATATATATATATATATATATATATATATATATATATATATATATATATATATAAAACTCACATTTAAGGACATACACAAGCACAAAATCTAAAGTACTTAGATGAAATTTCTTAAAAATGTAGTATGTTCTCAAACAAAATATATCAGAAGAGCTAGGCATATTAATAAGAGTAGATGTGTCATACATTATAGAGAAAATTGGTTCTTGATGTAATAAATGAAATCATACGTTAAATATTTGTTGTCTTGATTTTGAAACAGTTTTAGCGCTTTTCAGAGCAGCTGAAGGCCCTTCCAAAAGAAGACTTTCAGAAATGCTCCAATCATGGAATCGACGATGGGATAAGTGCATCGCTAGCCAAGGAGAGTACTTTGAAGGAAATTAATTCAAATTTGAGGTAAGCTTATTACTTTGTTCCTTATTATTCAATGTATTGTTTGATCACACCTTGCAGGTTATTTAGTAGTTTTTCTGAAATTGCTATTTTCAGATGAAATTTTACGCTTCTCACTTGACACTGCAACTTTTTTATGAAGGGTATAAAGTTAGAAAATTTTAAAGGAAAAACAGTTTTTCCTGATTATTAAATTTTTGAAAATTTTTTTAGCGAAGCTGAGCTATGGTGAAAACTAAGATGGCTAAAAAAAATTAAAAAAGAAGTGAAAGAATTGAAAGAAGCATGAGTGGTAAAAGACACCAAGACAGTGTTCCCAGCTAAGAAACATTATCTACACATTTCTGTGGCTCAACCATGCCATTCAAAATACTATTCAAAGATCCTTTAGTACAATAAATGTAAAAATTTGACAGAAATGAAACATGTCCTAAAACCATCCTAATGGACTATATATGCATATTGCTTGTGCTCTGAAAAATGGTTGTGGAGAAAATGAGAGCTGGAAGAAGAGCTAAGAAAATTTACTATCAAATATAAGGTCAGGTGCTGTTAATGCTGCCAATCCTACAGTTGACTCTTATTAATATACTTTAGTATAAGTTTTGCTAATTATCTTTGGTATTTATTATAAATGTAACTTACTATATACAATTTGTGTGTGCTCTTGAGATTCCATTAACAATTATAAAAATTATTTTCATTGAGTTATTATTATAAAATATTCAATTATAACAAAATGAATTTCGATGATCTGACTACTTATAGGTCAAATATAAAATTATTTTGACAGGAAATATGAAAATTTTGCATGAAATTTGCTCCCATACATGTCAATTTTTTTTTTATTTCAGGAAAAGTTTTTTTTTTATTATCTATAATACCAATCTTACCCACTTATATTAATAAAATGCACTACTGAATAGCAATTTTTAAATATTACAAAGTGGTTAGTTTTCCCCCATTCATTTTTTCATCATCTTCAATTTTCAAAAAAAATTTGAAAATATTAATTTGCATATTTCCATATTCTTTTTTATATAAAAATATTCAGAAAGGTTCATATTTCTCAGAAAAGCTCTAAATATAGTTTTTTCAGGTAATCCTGATTTTTGGCATCTTCCAAAAGTTGAAATTTCAAAATTTGGTAAGTTTTTCCCTATATATATATATATATATATATATATATATATATATATATATATATATATATATATATATATATATATATATATATATATATATATATATATATATATATATAAAGTTCCCATTTCACGGGCATTGCCCTATTCAAGTAGGAACTTTTCTAGGTAATATATACCTAAGATCCCCAAGTGGGATCGAACCAGCCCCCTCAAGCACGTTTGTCAATCACCCTACCATTTGAGCCACAGTAGACAAAGACCATCCATTTATTTGTCCAGTTCCCTCTTTTGAATATTTCAAGTAAATTGCATTCTACAACTTCCTTTGGTAAACAATTCCAAAAATTAACTGCTATATTACTGAATAAGTTTTTTCTTACAACATGGTGGCATTGCTTCTTTTTAATTTTCTTATATGCTCCCTGGTCTCCCTTCCATGGTCTAGTATAAAGAATTATTGATTTCAGAGATTTAAATATTTTATAAATTTGAATCATATCACCATTAAGGAATTGCCTTTCAAAAGAGAACATTCCACACTCCCTCAACCTCTCATATTAACTACTACTCTCAAAAACAAGAAATTCTTGTTGCTCTATGTTGCAATCTTTCCAGCATATCTTTGTCTTTTCTCAAATGAAGGGCTCAAACTTTTACATAATACTCTAATAATGGTCTAGCAGCTATATGCCAGTTTACTTATAACTTCCTTGAACTTGTAAACAATATTCTGATTTATTATATCTAACATCTTAATAACTCTATTCCTTGATTCCAAAGACTAATTAGCCACTTTCAGATTACTGAACATTACCACACCAAAATCCTTTTCTTTGTCCACAGATTCAAGCCAATCTCCATTCATATCATAATTAAATCTTCTATTTGAGTAATCTTACTCATTTTGCTATTAAAATTCATTTGCCCATCCAAGAAGGAAATCTAGATCACTTTGAAGTTTAATACATCAATCATTACTTTTCTCAAAGGTTGCCACTTTGGTATCATCTGCAACCTTAGAACTCTTACATCTAAATTCATGGTATGAATCATTTATATATATGAGGGACAGTAGAGGCCCCACCAATGAACTCCGTGAAACACCACCCATCACCATCTCCCATGATAATTTATTCCCATTCAGTAGTACACAATGTAACTACTACATATTTAATATGGCTATTCAGTAGTACTTTTTATTAATATAAATGGGTAAAACTAGTATTATAGATTACCTAAAACAAAATTTAAAGTAAAGAAAAAAACCCATTTTGATTGAAATATTCAACAAAAATCAAAGATGAGTATGAAACAAGTTGTGAAAAATTTCATGCAAATGTTTCAGCTCATTCTCTTTGTCAAAATTACTTTATAATTAACCTATAGGTACTTAAATAATTATAATTAATATTAATTTTGTTATGCTCAAATTTTTCATGTCAGCTGATCCCAAAAAGTTGTATTCCAATGAATACCCATAACCTTGAAACTTAAAAATAAAATTTTTTTAATTTTTATTTTTGAGAATAACTTTTTTCCTACCCATATAAATTTCATGAAATTTTCAGATGTATAGATGATTGAGATACACATTTCTTATTTTGAAAATTTTTTCATATACCCAACAATATTGATGCTGTGCATGTGAAAATTTTTAAAAATATTTCTATGCCCAGCACCAAAATGGCTGGGTATACAAAAAAAATTTCTATAAAGAAAATGTTACTTGCCAAACTGTAAAACCTTTGAAAACTTTTTTTTATATCCAACCCTTTCAAATTATTGGTTTTGCCCATTTACAGCAGAAAAATAGTTGTGTACAAAAAATCTTTCTAAAAATGTGTATTTCACCCAACTATATAACCTCTGTAAAAAAAAATTTATATACCCAATCATTTTGGTGAAATTTTTTAAAAAATTTCCCATGCACAGCAACAAAATGGGTATAGAAAAAAACTTTTTAAGAGGTTTTACAGTTGGGTAAGATATACATTTTTTATTTTGAAATTTTTTTTGTACATCCAACTATTTTCATATTAAACATGAGAAAATTTTTCCTGTGCACAGCTTTAAAATCATTGGGTGTACAAGAAATTGTTCTAAATAAAAATTGTGTATCTCACCCAACTATACAATTAGAAAAATTTTTTACATTTTTTTTGCTGGCTAGTTTTACACCATTTCTGAATATTAATATCTAAATTTTAAAGAAATTTTACATCATTTTATATGTAAACATGTGCATTACATATTTTCTAACTCAACTTAGTTGGATTTTTTTTTTTGTAGTCAATAGGATTTTTTAAAGGCAGACCTTAGAAAAAATGTCAAATTTTGGTGAGAAAATCTACCAAAACAAGGGAAATTTTTTTTTAATAGGCTAGTTATTTATTTATTTTACACAAAACATTGAAATATGAGGCCTATTCTACAAAAAAAAAAAAAAAAAAAAAAAAATTTTTTTTTTTTTTTTTTTTTTTTTTTTAAAAAAATTTTAATTAAAATTTACTTTTCAGGGTGGTCAGGTTTTCCTTTGTACTACAGTAGTAGTCAAAGAAACATGTTAGCATATAAATTCCTGTGAGATTATTTACCAAGTATATAATATATATATATATATATATATATATATATATATATATATATATATATATATATATATATATATATATATATAATATATATATATATATATATATATATATATATATATATATATATATATATATATATCTATCTTACCAGTTTTAAGTTTTCATAAACTAGTTCTGTTCATACTAAAGTAAAGGGTATACTTGTAATTTTTTTTTCCATTGCTTTATTTTACAGTGCTAAATACTTTAAAAATAATCAGTACTTATCATTTCAAAAAAAAGTTGTGAAATTTAACTAAAAGAGTTCATTTTGCTGCTTTCATGACAATATATATATATATATATATATATATAATATATATATATATATATATATATATATATATATATATATATATATATATATATATATATATATATATATATATATATATAGTGGTGATATAACTAAGTTTAACCATTAAAAAGATGTTTTCTTTAAAATCAACAAATAAGAAAAAATAATTTTTTAAATGCATGCTATTACTAAAATAAATTAGTTATCAAATGTATTTTTGAGCAAATAGTGAAAACATGTTTTGTATATATATATATATATATATATATATATATATATATATATATATATATATATATATATATATATATATATATATATAATATATATATATATATATATATATATATAAAATTGATAAAATAAACTTAAGTTAAAATAAACTTAAGTTAAGTAAAAAAATGTTTATTAATAATAATTTATGTTAGTTAAGAATTACTGAATATTTTCCTGTATAAAATTAAAAAAAATGAATCAAATCATTTGCGTGGGTAATTTAAATGCATATTTTTATTTAATATTTTTTTAATATATAATTTATTAAAAAAATAATTAATATAATTTTAATTTTCATGTACTTTATTAAAACATTTATTTATATGAATATTAACAATTATTATTTATTTATAACAATTCTTTTGAATATAAATTTAACTTTATAATGAAAATTTTTTTTGGATCAGTTTGTTATTGATAAGAATTAAAACTGAAAAAAAAATTGGCTTCTCTCAAATAATCCTACCAATTTTGAGATAATTTTAGAAGGATTCCTAAACAGGTAACTTGTATATTCACTTTATCTACAAGCCAGAAGAAACTAGAAGCAGCAGCCATTCCAGAAAAAAAAACCAGGTCCTCCAAAAGCAGCAGCAGTTCCTCTAGAAGAATCAGCTCCTCCAGAAGAAGATCTCTGAAGAAACTGCTGATGCCTTTGTCCTTCAAAGGGTACCACAGTTTGGCAATTCCTTTTGCCTTCGACTGTAGTTCCTCCCTTGAAGTGGCATTTCCAACAGAAGCAGGTATTGCAAAGGCCTGAAGAAAAGTGGTGGTTATCACACACTTACCAGTCAGCGAGAGGACACAAAGAACACCCAGCCTCCTTAAGATCCTTCTGTCTCTACATCACCTAAGAGATAATAGCACCAGAGCCCCAAGACCACACCAAATCCCTTTAAACTGGTGACAGGTTATATATATATATATATATATATATATATATATATATATATATATATATATATATATATATATATATATATATATATATATATATATATATATATGAGGGATGCACCGATTAATCAGCATCAGCATCGCTCATTCGGCTATTTTTGGAGAATTGGCATTGGCACCAGCAAATAAATGCCAATTCTTACAGATTCTTCAAAAAATAAAACATTTTTGAAATATACTTACAAGTAATTCAATTTATTTAATGTTTATTTTATACTAATTTATTTTTCTGGTACATCTTTATTAGTATCTTATAAATTTAAAGAATTTTTATTATGAAATCTGTAGTAGGTACAGTCGTGAACAAAAGTTCGTTCCTATTAAGCTGGAAATAAATATTTATATAAAATGGAGATCATTTCATAAAAGCTCTATTTTGAATAAAAAGAAAATAAAAACATAAAGAGGGACTTAATTGAACTGTGATTGGCTGAACCTGAGATGATCTCCATTTTATATAAATATTTATTTCCAGCTTAATAGGATAGAACTTTTGTTCACGACTGTACAATGCCCCACAAAGGACAGGCAAAAAATGTCATTTGGCAACTTTTTAAGTAATAATGATGAAACTAAGGTGACGTGTAACCTATGCAATAAAATTTTATCACAAGGTGGCAAAACTGAAAAAACTTTTACTACAACTAATATGAAAAAACATCTCAACTCAACATCAAGGGCAGCTAGAGCAAGAAGAAAGATTAATTACAGAAGAGAGAGCTCAAACAGAACAGAAGTGCACTATGAATTACTATGTTACAGCACAAAAAAAAGACAAGTTGATTGTGGAGCATCAATATCAGGAAGTTCACATTCTCAAAGAACTTTAGAAGAAACATATGAACTTAAAAAGATTTTGGATATAAACAGCCTTCAAGCCCAAAAAAAATACACATTGCTAGTGGTGAAATGATAGCAACTGATTCACAGGCTTTTTCAATTGTTGAAGATATTGGTCTCACCAGACTCATAAAACTGCTCAACCTAATTATGAACTGCCCTCCAGAAAGTATTTCTCTACTATTATTATTCCAAAAATGCATTCTAAAGTTTTGACAAAAATCGTAAAGAGAATTAATGAAGTGAGCAAGTAAGCTTCACAACAGACATTTGGACAAATAATGCTGATGCATCATTTATTTGGTAATAAGTAACAAGTTATTACTTAAGTTAAAAACTTATTACTAATAACTAATACCTTAGTGATAGTTAATTTTTTTTATAAATACAGGGAAAAAATGCTATCCCAAACTTTTTTGGCAAGAAATGAACCACCACAACCAGGGAACAAGGTAGCTAAAGATCGCATTACAGTTTTAATAGGAGATGATGAAGTAGGGGATTTTAAGCTTTTGCCTTTGCTTGTCTATCATTCCAGTTATTTGGCATTCAAATAAAAAAAATTATGGATAACCAAAACTGTCTTTTAAGACTGGTTCACTATTTTTGTTCTACTGTGAAAGATTACTGCAAGACCCAGAACATCATCTTCAAAGTCCTTTTGCTTTTAGATAATGCCCCTGGCCATCCTACTTCTCTCTCAATGATCAAAATGAAAATGTCAAAGTTGTTTTTTTGCCACCGAATGTGACCTCTCTGTTACAACCAATGGATCAAGGAACAATAGCAACATTCAAAGCTTTTTATCTCCGAAGAACATTTGCAAAAAGGCTCTAAAGGCAATAGACAGGGAAATCAAAATTTCCTTACCAGAATTTTGGAAAAAATATGACAAGCAATTGAAAATATTTAGATGCCATGGAATGAAATCACTGAATCTAATATGTGGTCTGTTTGGAAGCATGTTTAACCTCGCTGTGCAAATGACTTTATAGGTTTTGAGAAAAAACTAACAATTGTTAGCAATTGTTGGCTTTGAAGTAGATTGTGCAAATGTACATGAATTAATTGATTGGCAAGCACAAGAGTTAGGTGAAGATGATGATCTTCAAAAGGATGAATAGTGTGCATATGAAGCAGATGAAAATGAGCAAACAGATGAGCCAATGAAAGAACTGACAACTAAAGAACTTATATATATATATATATATATATATATATATATATATATATATATATATATATATATATATATATATATATATATATATATATATATATATATATATATATATATATATTAATTTGATATGGGTTAAAAATTTTAAAATTTTTTATTTAATTTAAATTACTGAACCAATTGTAATATTTTTGTTCAATTTGCTTAGTGTGGGAAATTATTGGAATTAATTAATCGCATAACAGGGTTTTCCTGTACTTACAATTTATTACATAACATATCTATTGAGTATTGATTCTATTCAATTTTATAGAGTTAAGTGTTAAACACAACATATTTGTGTAAATAGTTCAAACTTCAAATATGCCATTTTTAAAAATTTTTTTGCAACTAGATTAAAAATAATCTTTAATAAATATTTAATTGACATTAAAAATTCTTTGTTTCAGCTTAGCAGCAAACTGCATTGATGAAAACTTCAGTCAGTCATGGGTTGTCTTTCAAGTAAAGCCATTTCAGGGTGCACATACCTCAAGTACTATATGTAACATGATTGAGGTAGTGGTGGATGACTATAAAATCAAACTTTACAAAGTTAACATGATTGTTCATGACAATGCTGCAAACATAGTCAAAGGAGTCACAGATACTGGCTTTAACAGTCTTGGATGTTTCCTTCACACCAACCAAATGGTTATTCATGATGCAATTTTTGAATAGCAAATTATGAAAGATTTAATTGCTAATTGCCATTGAATAACAGGACATTTCAATAAATCACCATTAGCATTTGCTAAACTTGAAAAGCCCCAAAAGTAGCATAGTCTACCAAAGCACAAATTGATTGAGGATGTGCCTACTCTATGGAATAGCACTTATTTTATATGCTTGAATGAATATCTGAACAAATGAAATTGCCAACTACTGTGCAGAAACCCCAAATTCACCAGTATTTAATACCAACAACTGGAGATTAATTGGCAAATACTCAATCTACTCAAAATTTTTCATCAAGCTACTGAATGGTAATACAATAGTCAATTCTTTGTAGAAATATAAAATTTCTATTTCTATCAAAAGTAAAATCAATAAAATGTTATATTGTTATTCAATATTTTGAAAACACTGGTTTGTTTCTAACTTTTTGTAATATTTATAATATAAATATTACAAAAAGTTAGAAACAAACCAGACTTTGAAATTTTGAATAACATTTTGTTGATTTTACTTTGATACTTCAAGTTATTTCTTAATATATATAATATTAATATTTAATATTTAAGTAACATTTAGTTTCAAATGCTATTCAATTTGTTTTTCAGACTGACTGAAAGGACTGGTAATACATCAGAAATTATACTGCAAATACAAAATAGTTGCAAAAATATGCTTTTAATGAATTCAGAAGGATCAAAAACCTATCTCAATTCTATTTACAATTTTTTGGCCTGCACCTATAAACAAATGCATAAGGATCAACAGGATTATGAAGAAAATTCCAGATCCACTGACATAGAATCTGTAACTGAAAATGTAAGAAAGGCTGAAGTCAGTCTTCAGGATTTTTTGACTGACTCTTGTTTGAATGATTTATCATCATCAGCAGTAGGGACCAACTGGGGCTCTGGCCAGGGTTGCCTAAAATTTGTAAAGAGGTCAAAAGCACTGAAATTTTAGGTTAAAAAACTTAAGATATAAATATAATTGAGGTTCATTTAATTATAAGGAAGTAGGATAGACATTTACTTAAATTAATGATTATATGCATTTTCTTCAAAAATATTTCAGAAAATTATAGATTTTCTATATTAAAAGTTTTTAAAAAAAACTACAAAAAATTTGACTTTTTTTCTTTTTGATTCACAATAGTGATTCAACGGGTTTACCTAGGTAAGACTCCTAAGGTAAAGTTTGAAAAAATGTAAGATATAAAATTATCAATATAATATATATTAATACATAATTATTTTATTGCTGTGTATCAAACTTGAATCATTTAGCTACATTTCAAAATTATTTTGTTTATACTTTGTCACTATAGCTAAAAGATCAGCTTCAGCAGTATGGGAGTAGTTTACAATGTTTCAGGATAGGTTCAAAATAAATAAATGTAACATGTGCAGTCAGGAAATTAGAAGATGACCTCCGGGATTTCAACCAAATCTTTATGGAAGCATCTAAAATCAAAACGCAAATATGAATACTCACTAGAAACAGAAAAGAAAAAGAAAATATTAGAAAACAAGAAAAAAAAATCTTAATTCTTATATTTTTTTTAATTTAATTCACCATTAGTATAATTTACCATTTTAACCTCAGCAAGCAAACCCTGGTTTTACCCGATTTTTGGCCAGGGCCCCAGTTGTTGCATAATCAGCAGAGTCAAATATTGAAAATTAACCGTCTACTAACAAGAAATATTTATTAGAACTGGCACCAAGGGAGGTGTGCCCACTCCTACTGCTGTTACACCATTTATATACTTCATATTTAAGTATATATATATATATATATATATGGTGTAATACAGCAGTAGGCCAATATTCCACTGCAATGTTCCATTAATCAGTTAGGCCAGTATTACACAGTAAACTTTGGTTATTCAGGTTATGATAAGTCAAACTAAGTATGCTAGAAAACTAAATAATAATACTAAAAATAATATTAATAGGCATAAATGAAATAAAAGCTAAATAATAATATAAATATCAAAAATTTACATTCGTATATTGGTTTACATATATCCATATAATATTCAATCTGGCACGATACCTCTCTTTATCTCTAAAACGAGAGATATAGAAAACATTGTCATCCGAGAACATTATTATTACTAAAAGTGTATGTGTATGACAGTTTAGAAGACAGTTGATTTCGTTTTTGCAGCATAAATTTTTTTTTTTTTTGAGGGGGTTCTTTTATTATATATATTATTCTTACGTGAAAGAAAAGTATATGTAGAATATATTTAAACATTTTAACTTCATATTTTCAATATAGTAAAAAATAAAGGTTTGTGCCAGATTGATTTATTACCCTTGTCTAAATCAAATTAGCGGGTATATACAATTTTTAGACCAGCTTGTGACTAAGCCTATAAATTTTAGATCATCTTATGACTTAGCCTAACTGGCAGTTTTGTAATAAGTGTTAGTTCATTATATATTGCATGTGTAATTAATTAAGTTTACTAAATATATGTAAAGGCTTGGTTTAATTTTTATCTTACTCTGCATTAAAGAATTGATAACTATGTACTGAAGTATTAATATTGTGTTTTGACTAGGATAGTCGAAAGGCCCATGTGGCTTGTCTCTATTTTTCTTATAGTATCTGAGATTTTGCATACTAGTTTAGAGTTTGGGCAACTATCATTTGGCTTCAGTTTGCATGGGGGAAAGTTGGGTATATTGTGACATCTATTCATAGCGAATTAACTTTTAAAAAATTTTTTTTTTTTTTTGACTAGGGCAGTCTTGACAGATCCTTGCATTTTCTATTTTCTTATGCTCTCATTTGTGGTTTGTAAATTCAGTAATGTAAATATACCAGCTAATGGGTAAGAATTAAAAATTAATCTTCATTCGTAAAACTTTATTTAATATGCATTAATGACAGTTTTTCCTATTTTCATGAACAAAAACTTTGATTTCTCTTTTTAATTAAAAAAGTGCCAAACTGCATAAAAATTATGTAATTATATTTTTATTTCAACTTAAAATGCAAACATGAATATAGGTCCAAGTTTTGAATGATTTTCGATTTTCTTATATCGAAATACTGTAAATGTAGAGCCTATATAGGCTACCAAAAGATCAAATAGCCTATCTACCAAACCAAATATTAACGTAAGTCAACTTCTCATTCGCAATATCAATTTAATTGAACTTATATCCATGCCAAATTATTTGAATAATAACATTACATTATGAGAAATAACCAAGTCTATGGAAATAACTATTTGTAAACATATTGTTTAATGATGCCACATACTGGAGTAAGTTATTAGAAAATAATTTTATCACTAGTTTTTTTTTTTTTTTTTAAATTATATATATATATATATATATATATATATATATATATATATATATATATATATATATATATATATATATATATATATATATATATATATATATATATATATATATATATATATATATATATATATATATATATATATATATATATATATATATATATATATATATATATATATATATATATATATATTGTGGTTAAATATACAGCATTGCCTAGATACATATTTTATATACTTAGCCTGTGTATACAAGAACAATCCAAGTTTAGTACGCAGTGGCTAATCTGATCTGGATGAAAGTTGCGAAGTTTTTTTTCCAGCAATGCAGTTGCAAAGATCATATGACTGTGCTTCATTTAATTATACTATTATTCGTCTAAAGACAACCCCTTTTAATGTCAAAAGACAGTCCACAATATGAATATTTCAATGTCTAAAGAAACCCACAATATAAATCTCTGAATGTCGAAAGACATTCCAACATATAAATATGTCAATGTCTAAAGAACACCCACAATATAAATATTGCAATGTCTAAAAACAACCCACAATATAAATCTCTGAATGTCTAAAGACAAACTAGAATATAAATATTCCAATGTCTATAAACAGCCACAATAAAGATATCCCAATATCTAAAGACAACCTTCAATATAAATCTCTGAATGTCGAAAGGAACCCACAATTTCATTATTCCAATGTCTAAAGACAACCCACAATATAAATCTCTATATGTCGAAAGACAACCCACAATATAATTGTTTCCTTATAATATTACTATTAGTTAATACTAGTTTTACCTATACCAACGTAGAGGAAAGAGTGGTGGAGGTGTAGAATTTCATGTTAAAATCAATATTGAATCAGTGTTAATAACTGACATTAAAACGAATCATAGGAACATAGGAAAATAGAGACAGTTTGAAGCCACAAGGGCCTATCGAGACTGTCCCAGTCCAAACAAATAATAACAATAACAATACTAATACATGCACAAAAGACTAGGTCTATCCCATCCCTAGTTATCAGTTCATTCATGCAAAGATAAAAGTAAAATTAAGCCCAATTATACATGCAATATTTAATAAACCATCCCCCACTACAAAATCATACTGGATAAGGGCCAATTTATAGAGTTCCTGATCAGAATCAAGTATTATATGAAGAAATAGTGAAGGAAATCAAGGTAGCATCTCAAAATACCGCAAATGGTATAGTTATAATGGGAGATTTTAATTTTACAGATATTGAGTGGAATACTTTGAGTAGTATGGTTAATAGAAGTTCGATATTTAAGCATTGTATTCTATACAACTTTTTGAGTCAGGTGGTCCAAGGACTTACAAGGCATGCAGCATTGTTAGATTTAATTAATATTAACAAATTATGAAAATATGGTAAATGATATCAGAGTAGAGGAGACATTACAGGCTAGTCACTATTATATAATTAGATTTAACTGGAATGTGATGTCTGGGTCCAAATTGCACATCAGTAAAGGAAATAAATTAGATTTCAGAAATGGTGATTTTAGAAAATTTCAATCAATTCTTAATTAAATTAACTGGGAAAAGGAGTTTAATGGTCAAAAAAAAATTTTTTTTATCATGTGGGAATACTTCAAGTAAATATTGACTAATATTCAGTCTGTGTATTTTAAAGATAAACCTATAGGTTAGCAAAGAAAAAAACCTAGTTGGTGGGACAGAGAGATAAAAGAGAGAACCAGTGGAAAGCCTAGATGTTTTAAAATATTCAAAGGTAGTAGTAGGAAGGAAGATTTAGAATATTACAAGAGAATTAGGAATGAACCTAACCAGTCAATAAGAAATGTAAAGAGAATGGCAGAAATTAATTTGGCAAGGAGATAATAATAAAAATCTGAAAAAGTTTTTAGCTTGTATAAATTTAAAATTAAGGATAAGAAAATTGACCCAATTAAAATTGATTGGAATTTAGTACGTTTGGATAAGGAATTTTTTAATATTTTCAATGCTTATTTTACGTCAATGTTTCTGGGGGAAAGATTTGATAACAATTTAGAGACTAATAGCTCTAATATACATGTAATAAATAGGTGTACAGCATTTGAAATTGTTAAATGAAATTATATATTGACCCAAATAAGGCAACAGATCCAGATGGTGTATATGGTAGAATTCTAAAGGAGGGGAGTAGCAGTACTGCAAAGGCATTTTATTTGATTTTTAAACAATCTGTTGCTTTACCTGAGGACTGGAAAACAGCATATGTGGTGCCCATTTATATAAAAAAGGTAGTAAAGAAGATATAGGAACTATAGGCCAGTTAGCTTAACATCTCCGGTTGTAAAAGTTTTGGAAAAGTCATTGTAATGATAATTATTTATAGGTTTTAATTTCTAATTTGTTTTTAATGTCTTTTTCTTTTTATAATTTCCAGACATGTAATATAATTCTTTAGTGGAATAAAGCCTTTAAATGAAAGGTCTTTTCATTATTCAAATTCACTTCAGTCATATTGAGAAACATTTGGATGATAACAAGATATTCTTGTATGTGCAAGCAACCAGAGTAGAAAGAGAAGTAATATTATCTTTCCAAGAAAGATCATGAGAAAAAATATACCGACAATATTAAGAAATTCATATGGATGGTTTAAGTATTATATAGTATAACTTGATTAAGCCAAATTAGCGGGTATATATATATATATGAATTTTTAGATCAACCTATGACTAAGCCTAACGGGCAGTTTTTTTTTTTTTTTTTTTTTTTTTTTTTTTTTTGAAGTGGGTGATGGTTTCTTATTGAATATTGCATGTATAATTGAGTTTAGTATATTTTTTTTTAACTTTGCATGAGTGAACTTATGACTAGGGATAGGATAGACCTAGTCTTTGGTGCATGTATTAATATTGATATTGTTATTATTTGTTTGGACTGGGACAGTCTCGATAGGCCCTTGTGGCTTCTAACTGTCTCTATTTTCCAATGTTCCTACAAGCAAAGATTTGAGTTTTGTGTTTTCGAAGATGTTATAGTAGTGTAGAAGGCTGTGTCTAGTAGATATATCTACTAGACACAGCCTTCCATCTTCTATAGATGATGGAGTTTTTCAGGTTTTAAAAACTACTATGTTTCAGTTCTCCAATTTGAAATATGAGAAATATCAAAGGTACATTGTTCTAAGGCCATCATTCTAACATCAATTATCTGCTTTCAAACTGAAAGGAGTAATGAAGAGTGGAGTTTTCAGCATAGGTGTGCATAGGGGATGAAGAAGTAAAAAGATGGCCATTTATGAAAAGTAGAAAGTGTTGGGATAGGACAAAACCCTATAAGAAAGACCACTTTTTATAGATTTAAAGGATGAACGGTGGCCGTCTGCAACAGAACGACCGGAAATGAAATCAGAGAAAAGATCAAAGAGAGAAGGATAGATTTTGAAAGAGGAATATATATATATATATATATATATATATATATATATATATATATATATATATATATATATATATATATATATATATATATATATATATATATATATATATATATATATACGATTTGTCAAATTGTGCTTGTATATGAAATAAATCTTAGATTTTGTTTTCATTGTGTAAAATTTAGCACAACAATCGTAAAAGACAAATTTGTTGACACGTAAGAAATTTCCTAAAATCATCAAGCATGCTATGCTATTTTCATT
>SEYY01015400.1:5000-12500 GCA_009176605.1 Armadillidium nasatum | reverse complement strand
TTGTTTCTTCAATACTTTCTTTTCTTTTTCTGTTTCTTCTGACCGTTCGTTTTCTGCTAGTGAACGTTCATCTTTGTGTTTTGATTTTAAATAGCCCATAAAAATTTCGATAAAATTTTTTTACTTTGGGCACCCAGAGGTCCTCTTCTAATTTCGTGACTGAAGATGTTACATTTAGCTATTTCAAACTATCCTGAAACATTGTAAAGTACTCCCATACTGCTGAAGCTGATCTTTTAGCCATAGTGACTGAAAGTATAAACAAAATAATAATTTTGAAATAATGTAGCTAAGTTTGATACACAGCAATAAAATAGATATGTATAAATACAGGTTATATTAATAATTTTCTATCCTACATTTTTCAAACTTTACCTTAAGGTCTTACCTAGGTAAACCTGTTGAATCACTATTATGAATCAGAAAATAAACAAATTTCAAAATTTTTTGTACTTTTTCAAAGTTTTATTATATATATAAAATCTGTAATTTTCTGAATTTATTTTCAGAGAAAATGTATATAATCATTAATTTAAGTGAATGTTGGCTATTCTACTCCTTCCTTATAATTAAATTAACCAATTAAATTTATATCTAACTTTCTTAACCTAAAATTTAAGTTCTTTTGACCTTTTACAAATCACTCTTCAATATATTCTATAAATTTTAAAAGGTTTGTTGATTAGATCTACTCTTCTTAAAACCATACTGAGATTCATACAGTATCTTATAACCTAACCTGTTTTTCTATATGAGTTTTCAGAAACTTTTTCCCCAAACTTTTACAACCAAACATGTTATGCTAATTGGCCTATAATTTCCTGAATCTCCCTTACTACTGTACCTTTCTTATAAATAGAAACAATGTATGCTGTTTTCCAGTACCTCACCAAATGTAATAATTTATTTAAAAACCAAATCCAGTGACTTTCTAATACTGTTATTACCCTTTTATAGAATTTAGAATTATATCAGATACACAAGCAGGACCTGTCACTTGCTTCAGTCAATATGGTTTAGTAATGATTTAATTTCTTTTACTTCAAATTTGAATGTTTTAAGCATAATTATCCCAAGTAATTATTATTGTCATCTAAAGTACTGCAAAAAAAAAAAAAAAAAAAAGTAAGAATAATCCATTCTATAAAGCAAATTGCATCTATATTTATACTTAAATAATTTTAAGGTAACACTTTCTTCTTAACATAGCCAAAATGCATGAATGTATACAAATAATGTATATATATATATATATATATATATATATATATATATATATATATATATATATATATATATATATATATATATATATATATATATATATATATATATATATATATATATATATATATATATATATATATATATATATATATATTGTGGAGGTGGAAGGAGCCACTGGATTGAAAATCAACAAAGACAAATAAAAAAAGAAAAAGGGGGACTTTCACAGTTGCTTAGCTTTTTGGTGAGTTCACTGAAGCTGTCACATTGACTAAGAGACACTTTGATGAAGAAACACCACCACCAATTAGACCCAAAAGAAAAGAAAAGGACTGGTTTCTACTGCGACAATTTCCCACTCCACAAGAACTGGAATGATAAATGCCAATAAGCAACTAACTGGGTAAGGTTAACATTCAGTTAATAAATGCAAGAAAAACTAATGAAGACTGCTTACCATGAAACTGATGCAAGTGTTTTTGAAAACCAAAAATAAATAAATACACAACAAATGGGGGATTTATAAAAGATAGTTTGCTAAATATATATATATATATATATATATATATATATATATATATATATATATATATATATATATATATATATATATATATATATATATATATATATATATATATATTATTAGAAATACTCTTTACCCAAATATGGATGCAATAAGGACAATTTAAATTATTTACTTTTAAATTAAATTTAAAACAATTGACAAATTGTTTTGGGGTTAAATAATTGTGTTCTTTAACTATTCCACCCTAAATCTCACACTTCATACAAACACCACTCATGCTAGATGGAATAATTAATAATAAAAGGGTGGGTGGGCATAAGGTAAGGTGCAAAAATTAGTAAATGAAGTGAAGGAATTTTGTTGGTTACTAGAGAAAAAAAAATCACAAATAAATGTTGACGTTAATGTGTAATGAACATAAGATATGTCTAATAAAAGTTAATAATGCAAAAGATCCACATAAAGATAACTTTTCTGTCCGTAAGTTTTCTTGAATAGGCTCTGGATCTAATTCCTGTAACAGGAACACTGAGAGTTAGAATTGTTCCTACTCTTTAAGATATAAGTTAAGCTAAAAAACAAATATTAAACAGATGTGTCACTTACTCAGAGGTCTGAGGATTATATTAGACAGGAAAAAGATGTCTTCTATATTACCGTGGATATCTTGAAACATTATAAGCAGAATTTTATAGTGATATTTCCTTATTCTTATTTGGAATGGAAAAGTGAATACTTAAAAAATTATAAAAATTCTCACAAATACTTCTGAAAGAACAGAACAATTAATGTACACCTTTATCTATATATATATATATATATATATATATATATATATATATATATATATATATATATATATATATATATATATATATATATATATATATATATATATATATATATATATATTAGGGATGGAGCGATACCAAAATTTTTACTGATACCGATACCCGATACCTAAAAAATATACCGATACCGATGCCGATATATTGATACTTTACTCTTATACAAAATTTTCACTGATACCGATACTGAAAAGGCCGATACCGATACTTAAAAATATGCCGATACTTGCTGATACCGATACTTCACTCCATCCCTAATATATATATATATATATATATATATATATATATATATATATATATATATATATATATATATATATATATATATATATATATATATATATATATATATATATATATATATATATATAGTCATGGCACACAAAAAAAAAACATTTTACCATTTTTCATATATAATTTCTGATCAAAATAATATTTTCAATTTTTGAACTATGGGTTAAATGTGTGTAGGTCTAAGGTATATAACCTAGAAAGGAAATTTGAATTGAGCGAATAATTTAAGAAATATGGGATAAAAATTGAAATATTTAAAAAAACCCACATGAACACAAAAAAAACCCACTGTAACACAAAAAAAAACCACCCTTAAAAAAGGTCCTTAACACCTATTATATCATTTATTAATGTATATAAGTAATATATTTGGGTATATTGTGATGTTTTTGAATGGAAAAAATTAAAAATTAAAAATTTTCATAATTAAAAAAAAAAAAAATTAAAAATTTAAAAAAAAAAAAATTTAAAACATTAAAAAGAAGAAAAAAAATAAAAGTTAAAAACTTCACTAACCTTGACACATTCTAATATTCTTCTTCCTTAAAATGAAATGCCCAACCAACACCCTCCACCCACCCTTCACCCCCACCTTTTTTTTTTTTTTTTTTTTTTTTTAGTGCTTCCTGAACACTCTGGTAAACTGGTTCCAGAGTGTTCTTATTCTTTCCTGCACATCATTTTCTAATTTAATAGCATTTCCAACAGCTAGAGAGTGGGGGATTGGGCCGTAGAAAATACTTGTTGCAGGCACAGTTTCAAGGTCAGCTGATGGTTTTGCCACCCAACGACCTGCTCCTCTAAAATCAAGGAATTTGAAGACAACTTTGTCTATATTAGAGTCTTCATCTTCAGAGAAGACATTCTTAAGCCTGCCTATGCAATACTTAAAGGGATCATCAAAGTGGACGGCAAACAACTTCTCCGCAATTATCTCTCTCCAATTTTCACTGTTTAAGGCAATTTTTATTTTTGAAATATGTTCTTCAATTTCTATATTGTCATCTTCATCTGTAACTTCATCGTCATCATCATCATCATCATCATCATCATCATCATCATCATCATCATCATCATGCTGCTACTTGTGTATATTAATTTTCTTTTTGAACCCCTCTGGGGACGCTTTGAAGTTTGTTGGGATGTCTCTGCTGATGTTGATGCTTCTTCGTATTCTACTACTGGGATGCTGGACTGGCACGTAACATGGGTTGCTGTCATTGGTACCCTTTTTCCTCGTCGTGATAGTCTTGATGCTCTTGTCTGACTAAACCTACCAGCAACGATGTCCAAGAAGCTCGATGGTGATTGTGTTTCTGATGCTATAGGTGTTGATGAAGTTGGCTTTGGCTGGCCCTTTGGAATCCAAACCCAACTTCCTTCACATGAGTTTCCCCCTCTGTTTTTAGGCTTAGGGAATTGAGCAGTATCCGGATACTCTACTGGCTCATTATCAACCCTCATTGGTGTTACAGGTTCTTCTGGCTCAATGTGCATCCCTTTTGTTCTCTTCCGAGACAAGTTGTTTCTTTTCAAAAACCTTCTCAACCATGATCTGCTAGGAAACCAAACTTTTTGTTTTGATCTACGTTTCGATGGTGTTGCTGTAGGTTTATAGTTTGGGTTTTTTATGTCATGAATGACAGCATATTCAGAAACAAAACTTTTAACTTGCTGGGCCGTTGGGGCAAACCCAGAATCTGCCATTTCCTTGATCACTTTCACAAGACTGTTCTCCTCCTCATCTTTCAAAATCAATTTCGGCCTCTTTCTTTCTTTTTATACACTCCCATAAGCTCCTTCACTTTCCTTCGAAGTAGTTGCCGTCCAATTCCTGTCTTCTGTGCCACCTTCCTATCTGAAATCTTGCCCTGCAAGATGTCTAGTGCAGCAGTTGTCAGTTGATATTCAGTGAAGGTCTTCTTTGCAGGCATTTTTTTTTTTTTTTTTAAATTTTGATATTTTTTTTTTTTTTACATTTAAATAATTAAAATATAAATTTAAAAAAAAAAAAAAAAAAAAAAAAAAAAATTATATATATATATATATATATATATATATATATATATATATATATATATATATATATATATATATATATATTATATATATATATATATAATATATATATATATATAGTATAAGGTAAAAAGTGCATGGTTTTTTTTGTGTTCATATGGGTTTTTTTGTGTTTCAAATTTTTTTTTGTTGTTTTTTTTTTGCTCATACAGTTATTAAACCTATAAAACAACCCTAAAACATGTTAATAGTCATTATTATGAACATACATGCTTATTTTGAGAGTATTTGTAGGTGGGTTTTTATTTTGATTCACTTTGCAAGGTAGCTGTGTGTCTTTGGGTTGGATAAAACTTCACCAAACTTGGTATTTACACCTCTGAAGGATGGTTTTAACATAATTTAATTCAATATTTGCATATATTGCAATACTTTTCATGTGATTTAAGCTCAAAACAAGCCAAAATTTGGCAAAAAAATGCATAAAAAATTTCATTTTTTCAAAAAAATTTAAAAAATTCCTAAAAATCACCAAATCTGAATTTAATGATTATAATGCAAATTTGCACATATATTTCTTGTATATACATGGTCAAATACTTATTTTGCTTCAGTACATCACATGCAGTGAAATACAGGATGGGTTTTTTTTGTGTTTCATTTTGGGGTGTTTTTTTTTGTGTACCATGATTATATATGTTTACCTTGCACAGTCTGGCTAATTCTTTCTGGCAACATCCTGGACTGTTTGATACCTGGACTATTCGAGGAGGGTAAGCTATAAGAAAATTGATAATTGGTTCCAATAATATTTTTGTCAGCATTATTTTCAATTATCAATGTTTTAATGATGATTTCCTTGCTTTGTAATAAAATGATACAAATGAATAATAAAACTACAAAAAAATTTAAAAGTTTTTATTAATATATAATTGAACAAAAAAAAAATATTGAAAGATTTCATTTTTTATTACTAAAAAATTGCAATATTGATGTTTACATTGATTCTTCTTTGGTCTCTTCTCTCCATACAAAAAAAGGGTGGCGATAATTTTAAAAAACTGAAAATATATGATAAATAACAACTTAAATGTAACATGGCTAGTTGAATACTGAATAGTAAACAATGTGTGTCTACTGCAGTTATTGTAAAATGCAGGCTCTGAGTGGGAGATATGTTTACATTTTTTACATATTATAAAAAAATTACTAATTTTAAATTTTATATTATTATATTAATTAATAAGTTGGAGTATAGTGAAACCAGACCTAGCGAGACATTACTGTATATACCATATATATATATATATATATATATATATATATATATATATATATATATATATATATATATATATAGCCTATGTAAAGGTATAAATAACTTCACAGTAAATTTTCATATTTATTAATTTTCAGAGTAACTTGTATAGGATTAATTTTTCCTATCCAATAATTCTTTATGCCATTCTATATTGGTGTTTAATTTGTAAATAATAATAATAATAATAATTTCTTTAGGAATCATAATTCTGGTGAGTATTATTATTATTATAAATATGATTAATAATATTAATCCTTGTTTAACATCATTTTAGAACCAGTTTTCTGTACTTGAAAGTTTTTTTTATTTTCAAAGTAGTATTTTCCTTTAATTAAGTCTTTGAAATCGTGTTTGAAATGTAGTTTTTTATAGATTTTTTTTTAACAATGGCTTTAAATTTAAGGAATTTTAAAATTTGTGGGAGAAAACCTCCTCTAATCTATTTGTGTTATTATAAATGTTAAAAAAAAAAATTTAAATCCAACAATACAATTTAGTCATGTGTGGAATATATGCAAGATTTTCACAACCAAAAAAAAAAATTTTTTTTGCTTGTCTGTACATTAGATAAGATTTTAAACCTTCATGAATTGTGATAAATTGGAGTCAGTATTAAAATAGAAACTGAAGGTTACCAGAAATCACAATAGTTTAACATATTCCTGATCCAAAAAATGTCATTTCAAACGATATTTTCCCTCCAAAAAAAGTATTGACAAAGCAAAGCAAATTTTTGCAGTGTATCTATAGTATATATTTTTTTCTGCAAAATATCATCAAATCAATATTTTATATTGATTACACATTAAAACAATTCCTTACTAAGGTTTTTATCATGTGAAATGAGGTATTTTAGATCTTGTTAAAATTTTTTAGCTTAACAAAAGTACGAATTTGAAATGTGTAATTGAAATTTGCATAAATGACTGACCAGTTCCTGGTTTTTTATGTAATTTTTTAAATTTATTTTGGAGTTTGAACATGATGGTAATCCCTGGAGGCAGCATCCCTGCTGCAGATAGCATGAGAACAAGAAGAGTTAAACCAAGGTTTCTTAGGTTAAGTAGAAGGTAAAGAATATGGAACGTATGCCAGAGAGAATCACCTTGGTAATGCATTCTGCACACTGAAGAACCCCTCCCATGGAAGCAATAATCATTCCATGGTAAATCAAAGAAGTAAGTCCACAAGATTAACCAGCTTACAGCACCGAATTGCTACGAATGTTTCCACACAATATGCATGGGTCTTTCCTGCAG
>SEYY01015400.1:0-2500 GCA_009176605.1 Armadillidium nasatum | reverse complement strand
ATTGGAGAAGGAACAAATCCTTGAAACAAATTTATAATTATAGAAGAAAGATCGTTACAACATGCTATAAATGAAGAATTTAAGAGAGAAGGATAGATTCCGAAAGAGGGAAGTTTGGAAATAAAAAGCTTTGTGCCAGACTATTGAAAGTTTCGATATGTCTAGGCCAAGCAAAGATTCACCGAAACCCCGAAGCGGAGGACCAAGATCAGAAAGTAGGGAAAGAAGATAAAGTAAATTTCTTTACGAAAGCCAAACTTGATCAGAGATAAGATGAAGAATAAGATGTTTATCTTCCTGTTAAATAGATTAAAAACTTTAGAAAAACGGGGTTAAGAATAGGAGATAATTAGAGGCTATCCCCTTCTTTGGCAATTTTTGAATGAGGGCACGTTTCAGCAAGAATGGATTGACCCTGAAATAAATATAAAATATAAGGCAAAGAAGCACAATTTTGAGAGCAGGAGGATTCATTCAGGACCATTTCTTAGTTTATTTCAATTTTATAGAAATTAATATTGTCAATTTAACAGAGGAAATTAAATCGATCTTATTACCCACAAGTAAGATCGAACTTTATTAAATGTAAAATAAATTGTGCCATCAGAAGAGACAAGAGGAGGGAAAGTTGCAAGATGTTTTTTATCGTTCATTTATTTAACCTCACATATTTCAGACTCTGATTTGCAGTACAATTTTTAGCATACTATATATCACTTTTTTTCTTAAATATTATTTCACATATTTTTTTAGAAATAAAATGGAAGCTGGTATCGTATGCTGGATATTGCTTGGAATTTCTCTTATTATTGGGAGTTTTGGACTCTTAACTTGTATAACTTTGATCATTTCCATGTTTATATTAATATTAAGGTAAGTGTTTATAAAAATTTTCATGAAATGTCATATAATATCTTAGTTGGTTAAAAAAATTTTAAAATATATTTGTGGAAAATGCTAATGTCTCTCAAATTGTTTATGCACTCGCATACATGTTCTTACTTGCTTGCGTGTCTGTGTATTTGTTTGTTGTCTTTGATACATGCTCTTCAGAAAAGAAAAATTTCAAGTATTCATACATTATTAGAAATATTTCAGGTATTCATAAATTATTATTATCATTATTATTACTAAAATATATTTACACCTCTCTAACATTTTCCTTTTCAAGGAAGAAAGCCTCTAAGAAGTTACTTCCTTGGAACTGCATTAGAGGTGAACCCTGGACTATAACCTTATGGACCATTTTTTCTTGTTTTTATTATTATTATTATTATTATTATTATTATTATTATTATTATTATTATTATTATTATTATTATTATTTTTATTATTATTATTATTATTGTTGTTGTTGTTGTTTGTTGTTGTTGTTGTTGTTGTTTTTGTTTTTTTTTTTTTTTTTTTAAATAATTTGGCATTAAATGAATTTATCTGTACACATTATTTTTTCATTGTAAATTCTGACAGAGAAAGATAGATTTTCATGTAAGTAAAGGCTAAATGTATGCTTCAATTTCTTCAATTTTTAAAATGAATGTACCTGGACAAAACTGAGAATGAATGTGAAAATAAATGAATATATTTTTTAACTCTTTGGATCTTTTAAAGAAAACTTTTATATATTTGTGCTGAAATTTTATCTAAGAGGTTTTTAAAATAATTTTGATCTATAAAATATTTTGAAATAAGTAAATTACAAGCGAAAAATTTACGGTGTGAGTAATCCTTTGGAAATTTGAGAAGTAATTTGATAGCATTCAAAACTTGACAGATGTACCTAAAGTAATTTAATAACTGTTTGGTATTTCAAACAATTAAGGTCTTATATCTGTGTATTTTTGTTTTGTTTTGTGATGTATGGTGTTCAAGACAATTTCCTTATTATATATATATTTATATAATATATATATAATATATATATATATATATATATATATATATATATATATATATATATATATATATATATATATATATATATATATATATATATATATATATATATATATTATATAAGAGAGAGAGAGAAAAGCGTAGCATGTAGTATGCAGTATGCATGTAACTCGAAAAAAATTTAGTATATTATTGCTATATAGGTATTCTGAATTCATTGTTGTAATATAGATATTTTATTTTATACATATATTATATGAAGGAATTAAATAAAATTACATAAGATTATAGTGTAGTTTAATAGAAACATATTTATAATATATACCTGTATATTGTAATTATTGTATATATAATATTTAATACTATTCTTTATTTACCAAAAGTTACTATTTTTCTATCAATTTATCTTAACAGCTTCTTGATTTCCGTCGGGTGGATTTTCTCCTTTGATAGTGATAAATGGTGGTTCACACTCCATCGTTCTCACTTGCAGCCATCATTTTCTTGTTTACCAAAGGTAGTAACTTTTTTATTTTTTTAAATAGGTAACTAAAGAGTTTTTTGGCCATAAATAAAATAATGAGTTAGATATGTTTTTAACATT
>SEYY01015399.1:20000-22539 GCA_009176605.1 Armadillidium nasatum | reverse complement strand
AGTTTAGAACAGTATATAACATGCACGGAATTTTTACTGAGGCCTATAGAAGAACCTTATACATGTTAAAGTGTCTTAAGAAAATAACTGTGTTTTAAAAAATAATGTGGTGTTAAAAATAATGCTGTGTTAAAAAAATATATTTCAATATTTGTAAATATATTGATAAATTTATATTAAATTATTTATATTTTTACATGTAATAATATATATATATATATATATATATATATATATATATATATTATATATATATATATATATATATAATATATATATATATATATATACTCTTAAAAATTCAATATGTGAATTCAATCTATACATGTAATTATGTTTCCAGTATGTAAATATACAATTGTAATAATAAAATTATTTGATTTAATTTTTTTTTTACCCTTTTTTTATATATATTATATATATATATATATATATATATATATATATATATATATATATATATATATATATATATATATATATATATATATATATATATATATATATATATGTTATTAATATTTCTGGTCATTACTCAATATGGAAGCTAAAGAAGCAGTTGATAAATTCTATTTTAATGTCCGAGAGCCCTATAGTTATGGGGGATTTTCTAAATTTGCCTCACGGTTTCCAGGCGTTGATAAAAAAGAATTAAAATGTTACTTAGAAGGTGAAGAAGCATTATTTTACATAAACCAGTACATAAAAAATTTAAAACACGGAAAACTCTAGCCTACCATGTTGATAATATTTGGCAAATAGATTTAACAGATATGAATAAATATAAAGTATATAATGATGGTTACCAATATATATTGTTCGTAATCGATGTTTTTTCACGATTCTTATTCATGAAAGCATTAAAAGATAAAAAATCAAAGACTGTAGCTGAAGCAGTAAGAGATATTATAAAAGAGACTAACAGACGTCCATCTATAATACATTCTGATCGAGGTACAGAGTTTCTCGGACCCGAGTTTCAAGAGCTTGTGTCTGATTATGACATGGGATACTACAACACTTTTTCTCCTAATAAGGCGGCTATAGTAGAACGCGTTCAAAGAACTATAAAGGAAAGGATGCATAGATATTTTACTAAGATGAACACGTATAAATATATTGATATTTTACAAGACTTGGCCTACTCTTACAATAGATCGCATCATAGAACAATTAAGAAAACACCTTTAGAGATGATTAAAACAAAACCTTCACCTGATCAACGGGATGTCCGTAAAATAAAAGACAATACAGGTATTAAAGTAGATGATTATGTAAGAGTATCAAGAACTGCAGGTAATTTCAGGAAGGGGTATGAAGCAGGATGGTCAAAAGAAGTTTTTAAAATAGATTCTATAAGAGAGTTTCCAAGAGATGGGTTAAAATTATATTATCTAAAGGATCTAGATGGTGAACAAATTAAAGGCGGGTTTTATAAACAAGAAGTACAAAAAATTAGATTTGATGACAAGAGTAATTTATATAAAATTGAAAAAATATTAGGCTTTAAAGGTAAAGGAAAAAATAAACAGTATCTTGTGAAATGGATAGGTTATCCTGATAAGTTTAACAGTTATATAAAAGCGAGTGATGTTAAAAAAATTTAACATTCTTAACATTCGTCATGGAGAGTGAAGATCACTTTTACCTAACGCTACCTTCCTCAGCTTCTATGGACTTACATCCGGACAATAAGATATCAGACTTTACTACTGAATTGCTGCAGAATGTTCAGCTTGAAAGGGAGAGGTATGAAGTTGGGATATGCGAAATGATTTTAGATGGGGATGTTGAAAATGTAACTTCAGAGTACTCAGCATTCATAATTTCTAGAAACACTAAATTTGTTAAAGAAGGTTTGAATGTCAAGAACGTTGAGGGTTTAGGTGTGGCGAGTCGAGGGGATATTAATTTCTATTGGGAAGCGTTTTCGGTGGACAGAGGAAAATATAAGTCTCTCGATGAGTTGTTTGGACATTTTAACACTAAATTTTTATATATTTAAATATTAAGCTACAAATAAAAATAAAATGTAAACTTTTATGAATAAAATATGTTAGTAATATATTTTTTCATAACCTATAGTGTGTGTGTGTGTGTGTATGTATCCTTATAGGAGCCCTATGGTTAGCTCCCTCTAATATCGCATTCACTACTACTATTACTATAAAATGTACGCTTGATAACAAATGAAAGGGGGGAGGGGTTGAGCTAGGGGCTGGACTCTTGTGAATCATATATATATAATATATATATATATATATATATATATATATATATATATATATATATATATATATATAATATATATATATATATATATATATATTTATATATTTATATATATATATATATATATATATATATATATATATATATATATATATATATATATATATATATATATATATATATATATATATATATATATATATATATATATATATATATATATATATATATATATATTATTATATTTTTTTTTTTTTTTTTATTTTTTATTATTATTATATATATAATATATATATATATATATATA
>SEYY01015399.1:7500-15000 GCA_009176605.1 Armadillidium nasatum | reverse complement strand
TTTCACCTGGAAGAGCCCAAAAAGCTTTTATTTCTAAAAAATAACTTACCAATTATTAACTTCAAATGGAATATGTGAAACTGTGAAGTGTGAAGGTAATACTGAATTACTGGCTATATATATATATATATATATATATATATATATATATATATATATATATATATATATATATATATATATATATATATATATATATATATATATATATATATATATATATATATATATATATATATATATATATATATATATATATATATATATATATATATATATATATATATATATATATATATATATATATATATATATATATATATATATATTATATATATATATATATATATATATATATATATATATATATATATATATATATATATATATATATATATATATATATATATATATATATATATATATATATATATATATATATATATATATATATATATATATATATATATATATATATATATATATATATATATATATATATATAACCTTTTTCCAAATTGGTGGAGGTTGGGGAAAGAGGTTGGTGGGGTGTTCAAGAGTTGGGTCCCCGTCCCACACCCTGGTAACAAAGATTCTGGATATTATATTTAAAATTCCAAGAATCTATGGCAAAAACTCTTAAAAAATTAAACTATCCGCATCTGCGGATATCCGCAATTGAATATCCGCAACCGCATCCGCATCCGCGGATAGAAAAAAATTACTATCCGGTCCACCTCTAATATATATATATATATATATATATATATATATATATATATATATAATATATATATATATATATATATATATATTATATATATATATATATATATATACATATATAAACTGCCTACATGCGTTAACTCTGAATTGAGTATTGTGTGCATTATTTTGAAAAGTTTTTTTGTTCCAACTGCGAAATATCTTCTTTGAAACACGGAGCACGTCTGTAATTGGCTCTTGCGAACAAGTAAAATATAAATGAAAAAAAAATTATATATATATATATATATATATATAAATATATATATATATATATATATATATATTTAAATATATTATAATAATAAATATATATATATATATATATATATATATATATATATATATATATATATATATATATATATATATATATATATATATATATATATATATATATATATATATATATATATATATATATATATATATATATATATATATATATATATATATATATATATATATATATATATATATATATATATATATATATATATATATATATATATATATATATATATATATATATATATATATATATATATATATATATATATATATATATATATATATATATATATATATATATATATATATATATATATATATATATATATATATATATATATATATATAATATCACAAATAAAATAAATAAAGTGCTAAAAATGAAATAAAGTAAAATAAAATTAAGTGAATATAAAATAATTTTCTTTTAAATTTTTATAAAAAAAATGTATTAAAAATATATATACATATATATATATATTATATATATATATATATATATATATATATATATATATATATATATATATATATATATATATATATATATATATATATATATATACGTAGTATATGTGGCGCTTTCTCAGGTTTTTATATTTTATCGAGATAGCTAAATCTGGTAACATGTGCCTAACGGGATTTTGACTTGCAATGAAAATCACTCCACTCAAATTAACCTAACGCTCTTTTTTGGCACCATTTTATGGGGTTCAACCCGTTGAAATTGGCCTCAAGTCTGAGGAAGGGAACCAGTGGGGACCCGTGAACCTCCAAAAATGGTATCAGGAAGTTACCTGAGTTCGTAAAATCGCTGCGTTCACCTCACTCTCTTTCCTGACCTTTTTTTTGCAGTTCAAAACTGCTGAAATTGGTTCGAATCTGGGGGTCCGCGTGAACTGGGAAAGAATTACTGCCAAAAGAAACTGGGAACTGCCAAAGAAAAGGTCATTTAGGTCCATGAGAATGCAGTATTACACGCAAATGCAGAAAAGGCATTTAGGCTTAGGTTGCCAAGTATAGTAACCTCGAAAATTCTGGCAACCTGAGAAAGACCTATATATACTTACTATATATATATATATATATATATATATATATATATATATATATATATATATATAATATATATATATATATATATATATATATATATATATATATATATATATATATATATATATATATATATATATTATATATATAAAAGGTCATGTATTTTAAATGTTTATTTTTATATTTATTATAATATTTATTTAAGTTTATCCTAATTGTTTGTGAATTCTTCTAGAGCTATATGTAACAGACTTTACATATATGTAATAAAATGTAATTTCTCTAATAATAACCAACTATACAACCCATAAAGTAGTTTTATTACTACCTATATATACTTTATACCTGCGGGTAGTCTTTGAAGAGGTAAAGAAACGATGACTGGTTGAAGTCCATGGTTCACTCATGCAGATGGCGGAAATGTTAAGTAATACCTTTAAGGCCGTTCATAGGAAGGGTAAAATGAAATGACGGTAGAGAGAACGTTCCCTGCTCCAAGGGTTCTGTGAAAATAATCTTCATATTGACAAAACTAAAACCTCTAAAACTAGACTTTAAATCCCTTAAATGTCAAAATTATGTTTTTAATCACTTATGACAAAAAGAAATGATTTAATAAAAATGCTGCTCCTCATAGAAATGTGTTCTTGTACCTCTTTATTTTTCATATTTAAAATATTATATTGATAAAAGAACTTGAAATAAAATTTTATTGGTCCTATTACTGAATTCATTAATTTTATTATTATTATTATTATTATTATTATTATTATTATTATTTTTATTATTATTATTATTATTATTATTATTATTATTATTATTATTATTATTATTATTATTATTATTATTATTATTATTATTATTATTATTATTATTATTATTATTATTTTTATTATTATTATTATTATTATTATTATTATTATTATTATTATTATTATTATTATTATTATTATTATTATTATTTTTATTATTATTATTATTATTAATATAAGTTGATTCAAACCAACCCCCTACTCAATTAGTCATAATAAACGACATCTTATGCAGTGGCAAAAATGAAGAAGTACTAATTAAGAAATTAATGAGAAAATTAGATAACGGTGAAACAGTCAACACGTTATTGATGAACTGAAATTAAACTTTATTGCCGTAGACCGTAGGAGCTAACATAGCGACTGAAAATCTCTCATCCAGAAGTGTCATTCACTGACTATTTAATATGACTATACAAAGATCTGTAATTTCAGTTCTAAAGCATTTCAATATTGGACTTTTTTGTGTTATAAATAGTTTGAAGATGGAAAATTATGAAACGAATCCTGTACCAAATTGGATTTCACAAAGAATCTTGCCCATATTAACCACCCTCTATAATAATGCACTTGCATTGTAACACTACCACTGAACTAAAAATAACGAGAGCCCCCTTCTGTTTCCAAACTTGCTGACACTTCGATCCCAAAAATTTAATTCAATCTCAGTCCTTCAAACAACAGGTAAAGTCTTTAACAGTGTATTATACATTCAATTCATTAAGATAATGGTCCTCTCTCACAAACTCGGTTTGGTTTTTCTAATAACGGCAAAACAGGAGATGCTTTAAAAAAAATATTCTTTATTGAAAATATATACAAAGCACTAAACGAAAAATGGACATACCTTACTATTGCTATTAGGTTTCTAGAAAGCATTCGATGTAATTCCTATATAATCAACTGCTAAGCAAATTAGAAGGAACTGGTGTCACTAACGGCTTACTTCGATGGTTTCAGAAATATTATCTGATTGAATAATCTTTTCTATTATTTGACACATCATTTTCCCTAGCTTCAATTTTATAAGGATTAACTCAAAGATCTTAGAGCCTCTATTTTTTTTTTTTTTTTTTTAATATAAAAATACAAAGAACTTTAAACTGTCACAATTACATTCTTTCTCAATAAAAAGATGACACAGGAATCTTAATATAGGACCAATATAATAAAAATAATAATCCACTAAATTCTAAAGTAAACAATGATGTAGAAAACATTAAATCATGGATAAAAGCTAAAATAGGCTCCCTCTAAATTTACGCAAAACATAACATCGAGTAATAACAAATCCTTAAAATTCAGTTAAACTTTATGTAGAAGCTGAAGAATTTATTAACTATCAACATCGGAAAAATTATCTAATAATAACCAAACAATGCAAAATCTAACGTAGTTTAGAGGTTGTATGGTATGGTTATTATTGTTATTATTATTATTATTATTATTATTATTATTATTATTATTATCATTATTAATTTTATTATTATTAGTATTATTAATTTTATTATTATTAATTTTATTGTTATTACTAATATTTATTATAATTATTATCATTATTATTATTATTATTATTAATTTTATTATTTTATTATTATTATTATTATTATTATTATTATTATTATTATTATTATTATTATTATTATTATTAAAAGGATATTGTTTTCAAGGATAATTTTAAAGAAGTTAAACAATGTTCAAAAATATCTATTTAGAAATTTGGAAACCAAATGCAAAACTTTTATTAAATCAAAAGCTGATATTGAGTTCCTATATTATTATTATTATTATTATTATTATTATTATTATTATTATTATTATTATTAATATTATTATTATTATTATAATTATTGCGATCATTATTCGCATATTTATGTTTATCATTATTCTTATTTATATTATTATTATTATTATCATTATTATTACTATAATTACTATTATTATTTTCATTATTATTATTCATTATTATTATTATTATTATTATTATTATTATTATTATTATTATTATTATTATTATTATTATTATTATTATTATTATTATTATTATTATTATTATTATTATTATTATTGACTATCATTGTATTTATTGAAGTTATAAAAAATAAATCGATGTGTTTTAATTTTCATTGTGTTCTGAAAGTTAATTAATATCGTTAGATTGCAAATAAATATTTAGAAATATTTTTTTCTCTTGTTTCATTATTCATAATTATTAAAAATGAAGCTTTTATAATTATAGCATAGCATCATTAAAATATAATTGTGATTTTATATAATAATTTATATATATATATATATTTATATATATATATATATATAATATATATATATATATATATATATATATATATATATATATATATATATATATATATATATATATATATATATATGTAATGGGGTTGGCAACTCCACTCCCCCCTTTACTGTTGATAAAGAATTTGTATTCACTGGCATCCCGTTTAGAGTTATTTTACGTATGGCCGGTCTTTATGTAAGTTTTATCTATTGTTTTAATAAACCTTAATGGAGATAGTACTTGTTACTACATATTAATTAATTAAGGATTCTAAACAATAATGGTTTAATTATGCATAATAATATTGTCATATGAGAATAGCTTTTAAACTGGCCAATCATAAAAAAGAATGCCCTATGACGTCAGAAGGGCACGAATAGAATCAGTTTTAAAATAATAGCTTAGCCTTGACTTGGCAGTGGGACGCATGCCTTAGGCACAGAGAGACAAGTTCCCTCTGTTGCCGAGTCCCATGTTAAATAAATATCTGTTAATTGTTTGATCAATTAATAGTGTCCATCACCATAGGATATTGCAAGTTATCAGATCTAATTGTGTTATAACCATTTTAAATAACATCGTATTTATCATTTGTTTGTTTGTGACATTTACATATTGAAATTCCATCTTTAATAAAGTTAATAAGGATTAATTGGTTTGGTATTAATTACCTGAAGTAACCAGAGCAGTGTTGACCTTACAGAGTGACAGCGTCATTCATCCTTCTGATTAATGAACATTGAAAATTATAATAACTAATAGTAATTGAAAAAAAAAATCGAAAGAAAAATACCAGCAAGAAAAACATCAAGATAAACAAACACCAAATTTTCCTTAAAGTTTGGAGTTGAGCAAAAAGGAGGTTGAAAAACGATACCCAAAATTGGCCGGGTATAAGGGAAGAAAGGCGCATTCAAAGCAGGGAAAAATAAGCCTTATAGAAGAAAGCAAACGACATAAAGAAAAACATGTGCGCGGAAAGGAAACAAACGGACGCCTACAAATGTGTGCACACGCACAGGGAAAACCTACACAGCAGCGAATGCTTAAGAAGAAACTTAGAGGTCATAAAATGCGAAGAAAATTTGGAGGAAAGCATCCTTCGAAAGATCGGCTTTCGTTTGGCAAAGAAAGGAAGAAAGAAAAATAATAATAATAATTATAATAATAGAAGTTGAGAAGTAATAATAGTGTTTGAATTATAAGTAAATAAATAGAAAGAAAAAAAAAATATGTATAATAAAAATAAAAAAAAAAAATCGTTAAAAGTTTTGTTAAAATGTAAAAAAAAATTAATAAATAATAATAATAATAATAATAATAATAATAATAATAATAATAATAATAATAATAATAATAATAAATGTTATAATAGTGAGAATATTAATAAGAATAAAGAAAAAAAATAATAATAGTGATGATAATAATAATTATAATAGTGACAATTACAGTGAAAAAAATGATAAGGAAGCTTAATGATAATAATAATAAAAATAATAAAAATAATAATAATGATAATAATAATGATAATAACCAAATGTGATGGTAATTAGAATTTAAAAGGATCTCTTGGAACTTATAAAATTTGGTGAAAAAAAAAATTAAGTAAATAAATAAAAATATACAGAAATAAAAGAAATAAGTGCTAAACTTGATGCGTCCAGAAACCACCAGTGAGACTATTGCGAGTAGCTGGTAACTGCACGAGGCATTTTCAGGCATTGCCGATTTTGAAGAAAAAAAAAAGAGAAAAGGGAAAAAGGGATTTCAGGTTTTAATATTCAAAATGTATTGTTTTTTCCTATGAAATCGTCCTAGAGCTGCAGTGACACCTAGGTGTAAGAGGTTGTAAATAAGCTAAGAAAAAAAAAAAGAAAAAAAAGCGAGAGCTGATAGAAAGCCGCTTACCAGTGAATTTGCAACAAAAGAACTCTTGCAACACCAGGGTTTCAAAGAGAAAAGGTAATACGACGAATAAAAGGAATACTGGAGCCCCAATCAATCCGAATTAATCTACAAAAGAAGCAAGAAAAAAAAAAAAAAAAAAACAGCGCAGAAGAAAGTAAAAGTAAAGACATTTATTGGCTTTTATTCTTGTAATTTGGAGGTAACACATTGTTTACAATTTAAGAATTATAAAAATGGAAGTCTAAATAAAATGTTGCAAACAGTAGAAGTATACCAGAATTATAATTACCGAGAGATACTAGAAAAAAAAATTTTCCAATACAATTACAGCCTTGGAAAATTTAGGGGGGGTGAAACCGACTTGTAATG
>SEYY01015397.1:0-16920 GCA_009176605.1 Armadillidium nasatum | reverse complement strand
ATATATATATATATATATATATATATATATATATTTAGGCTGACATCTGGTCTTTGGGCTGCACTATAGTTGAAATGGCAACAGGAAAGACTCCCTTTATTGACCTTGGTTCTCCAACTGCGGCAATGTTTAATAAAATTATTATTATTATTATTATTATTATTATTATTATTATTATTATTATTATTATTATAGTAGCAGTAGTAACAATAGAAGTAGCGATTGTAATTTTTGACAAAATAATTGAAATTGTTGAATTTACAAAGTTCAAAAGTTGGTTTGATTGATTTCTTTACCTGAAGCCTTTACCGTTGATCATGTTTTGAACTCGGGGAAAACCTTTGAAAGGTGTGATATCGGAATTAACAAGCTTTCTTCTACGTGGCGTCTTGGATAGAATATTCGTTATCTTTTGTGTTTTCGCCTTAGAGCATACCTTCATGTTTCTTTCATTTCAAGTTTCATTTCAAGTTTCGATTTTTTCCTCGTATTTTTTTTTTTCATCCACTTATTTTTTGGATTATATACTTATTTCCTCTTATTCCTTAAGACTGGTAAGGTGAAAGGCAAACAAGGATATATTATGACTAACTGACATGTTAACCTAAACATTGTTATTAGTTAATTTATTTTAATATATATATATATATATATATATATATATATAATATATATATATATATAATATATATATATATATATATATATATATATATAATATATATATATATATATTATATATAGATATATATATACACACACACAATAATTTTTTTTGTTGGATTCTATTCAGGTCTTTCAGTTAATGGATTTCACATTGCAATATTTTCTTTTCTCAGCTTATGAAAATAAAACACTACAAAGGGAAAATAATTTCTATGTTGAGCCTTCATCCTCTTCCAGACTTTCAGAAACGGTTTTCTGCCCCAAAACCATTTTCTCTTAGAGTTCTTTAGGAGATTGTTTTTCAAAATTTTGACTTTCATTCCTAATTCTTGAGTTTTTTAACTGTTAGAAAGGATTTGCACCCAGTCACTAAAACTGGCATTTGCCATCTGGCTTCCAAACTCTGTCTGTTCTAGAGTTCTCTAGATTAATGTTGGTATCTTATGTTAGTCCTGGAATTGTTGCAAGGAGTTATGGTTAAAGGGCCAAGCTCACATGATTCTGATATTGGCATTTAGCTAAACTCTTCATTGTGTAATCATTCTCTTCAGAGGATTTGGTAGTAATAGACCTCTTGCATTTTCAACCTTCTTTTCAGTCCGTCTTTTGTTGTTTTTTTTATTTTCTTTCTCCCCTCTGTCTTTGTTGAAAGATGAAATATATATATATATATATATATATATATATATATATATATATATATATATATATATATATATATATATATATATATATATATATATATAATATTATATATAAAACATCTCACGATGACTGTTCTATTCAAAGAGGGGAACTTTCTGGAAGTTTCTTCCTAAGATCAGCATGAGGGGTTTAGCCAGAGCCTTCAAGTGCGTGAATAAGTCGCTATACTAATATGCCATGGTAGTGCAATATATTTATAATATATATATATAATATATATCATATATATATATATATATATATATATATATATATATATATATATATATTATATATACTATATATATAATTATTTTTTTATCATATTGACCGGACAAAAAATTAGTCACCTGTGTTGGATATCGACCTAATAGCATGAAGAACATCCACTAGCACGAATGACATTGATTGATCTGAATATATTTGATATGAATGTTCTGTCACTCTTGCATCAAAGTATTGGGCAGTGTGTGGATACCTATCCTATCGTATGACGAGCTGCTTCAAATGATCTTATAGATTCAGGAGTGGATTCAAATCAGAAAGGTTATCAGGCCAGTCTGGATATATCATTGCTCCCGAATGTACACCATGTCACGCAAACATAAGTCTTGTTGACTCAGCAGTTGTCATCCTAGAATATAGGGTGAGGATATTATACTTTTCTGTCATATGATACAAAGGGCATAATACTTGTTCGGCAGCTCAATATCAGTAAAAGAGAGAGAGTGCAGGCCGGAACAGGGACCAGGTGAGAGAGCGGTCTCGCGGAAGTTAAACAAAACCCCCAAGAAAGGTCAGGCACCCCTTCCACACCTAGAAGGAGTAGCACGGGCGCTGCAGCAGGACCGTGAAGAGCGTCCATCAAAAATGTCCCCAGCTCTCCACATACATCCTCACAAAAATATAGACATCCGACGAAAACATTCGGGAGCAATGATATATCCAGACTGGCCTGATAACCTTTCTGATTTGAATCCACTCCTGAATCTATAAGATCATTTGAAGCAGCTCGTCATACGATAGGATAGGTATCCACACACTGCCCAATACCGTAAACAGAACATCATAAGATAAAATCAAACACACTGCCACCAACCAAAAGACCGCAAACCAAAACAATAAAAAGTCTGTTGACTGCCAGGCAGTGTGTCAATCCTAGAAATATAAAAGCAGCAGGGTAGAGGGAGATATGTTATACTTGTCTGTCAATGATTCCCACAAAGGCCCGCTCAGCCACCACATAATACCTTTGCGACCAGCAGGAAAGAGAGAGAGAGTGCAGATAGAGAGAAGATGAGTGAGAGACAGAGAGAGAGAAGGAGAATGGAGATGAGAGGAGATGAGAAGAGATGAGAAGAGAAGAGGAGAAGAGCTAAAGAGAAGAAGAGAAGAGGAGGAGGAGAAGAGGGGACAAGAGAGAGAGAGAAAGGAGGAAAGAGAAAGAGAGTATTGGAAAGTAATTATAATGAAAGAAACAGCTAATATTAAAGATAGAAAGAGAGAATGAGATAAGAGAGAGAGAAAGAGAAGAGAAAAAAGAAAAAAAAAAAAAAAAAAAAAAAAAAAAAAAAAAAAAAAAAAAAAAAAAAAAAAAAAAAAAAAAAAAAAAAAAAAAAAAAAAAAAAAAAAAAAAAAAAAAAAAAAAAAAAAAAAAAAAAAAAAAAAAAAAAAAAAAAAAAAAAAAAAAAAAAAAAAAAAAAAAAAAAAAAAAAAAAAAAAAAAAAGAAAAAAAGAGAGAGAGAGAGAGAGAGAGAGAGAGAGAGAGAGAGAGAGAGAGAGAGAGAGAGAGAGAGAGAGAGAGAGAGAGAGAGAGAGAGAGAGAGAGAGAGAGAGAGAGAGAGAGAGAGAGAGAGAGAGAGAGAGAGAGAGAGAGAGAGAGAGAGAGAGAGAGAGAGAGAGAGAGAGAGAGAGAGAGAGAGAGAGAGAGAGAGAGAGAGAGAGAGAGAGAGAGAGAGAGAGAGAGAGAGAGAGAGAGAGAGAGAGAGAGAGAGAGAGAGAGAGAGAGAGAGAGAGAGAGAGAGAGACGTTACTGAAAGCACCCAACTTATTAACTTCTCCTTTATGGGAGGTGGAATCCATGTTAAGAAACTAGAAACACCAGTTAAAAGTTTTTCAAAACTCTTTCTTTTTGCACATGGCTTCTTTCACGAAATTTTTTTTAAACTAACTTTATGAGGAAACTACATGTTTAACTGGTATTTCTCCAATTAGACATTGAAAGGATAGATGTGAAAGAGTTAAGGCCACATCATTCTTTACAACAAGTTCAATAAGGTATGTAAATGACTTTTCAAGACAAACACTGACTAAACCATTGTACTTTGCAAGTGATGTTCATCCTCAGTAGATTTCTCTTTTGCTGGATTGATGTTACCGAATGATATATATATATGTCCCCACCCACGAGCTTTGGTCTGGGGCTGGTATAATAGACTTAAAGCTTTGTATATAAAACTAATACACAAAACGCCTTTATTATTATTGGCAAAGTATACAGATTTTGGTAAAAGTTACTGCATATTTTCCTCGAACAAAATTGTCGTTTTGGAAATATTTTTCATTCAAATTTCAATACTCTAAAAATGATATTAATCCCAATTTATCTTTCTCTTCTTACTGTTCCTTTGAAAGGATCGATCACAACCCACAAATCCCCACCCCTTGCGTTTTGCATTTAGAACAGATAGTGATAAATTTATTCTCTAAATTAATTTAAAATTTTTTACATTACGAAAGTGAGTTTAATAGGGAGTTGAAAAGTTGAAACCGTAATAAATATCCCTTCTCAATCCCTGATTTTAGATTTTTAGAAATTAGTTAAGTTTACACGTATATATATATATATATATAGTTAGAAATACAAGAGAATTAGAAAGTTTGTAAAAGATACCTAAATAATTGCCCTCATGAAGTTTTAAAACATTTAAATACATGGAATGTAATGTAAATAAAATCATATTTTTAAACTTTAATTTAACAGAACTCATTTAACGAATTTTACAGACTAATAAACCAAACGCTTTTTTTTTAGCATATTGTAATTAAAATTCATTACATTATTCAAAGATCTTACAAGCATGGACAAAAAATTTATTACATACTCATCATGCAGAAAATGAAAAAAAAGCAGTTAAGGTGTGAAAGATTAAAAACAAAAAAAGCAACAAAAGCAATGTGTTAACAAAATTGAGAAAACAAACATTCTGAAAATAAAATGTTAATTTTTTTTTTTTTTAAATCAGGAAAATCAAAACACTTGTGAATCATAAATAACGAACTATGGACTTACCGGAGCTCCATAACCTCTTGCCCCTTTGTCAATCACCTCAGGAGCCATGTACTGAAGAGTACCAGCAAAGGTCTCAGTACTCAAACAAACACCCGCTAGGCGTTTTGAAGTCCCAAAATCAGAAATTTTGATGACGCCAGTGTAGGTATTTACCAAATACATTGTCTCCTAAATATTCATCATGTTATTTCGTTTGCCATTACAGGAACTAATTAACAACTACTTACTGACAAATATAAACATATCCAAATATTTAACAACATACGAGGGCGGGCTGAAAAATAACGCCTTTTGATGCATTGCTAAGTAATAGAAACAAGTATAAACATGTTCAGACCTGAGTTCGAAAGACTGAAGGTTGTAGAATAGATTTGACACGCGAACGGTATAGTTATTTTGTTTCATTGTTGTGCAGTGATAGAAAAATGGAATACATTGTTGAAGCAACGTGGTGATTGAATTTTTTCATGCCCAAAGTGTCCAGAATGTGGCTGAAATTCATCGTCGTCTGCTCGAGGTGTATGGAAAGGACACTATGGATGTTAGCAACGTTCGTCGATGGGTCCGTATATCAACTCTTCCAATAAAGGTGAAATGTCGATTCACGATGCTCCGAGAAGTGGCCGACCCATTACAGTGACCAATGATCAACATCAGGCTGGCGTTCATGACATTATTCGGGGAAATCGACGAATTAAACAGTCCGAAATTGCTTCCATGCTTGCAATTTCGAAATAATGTGTTCAAGCAATAATTGCAGATTTAAAGTATCGAAAAATTTGTGCGCGTTGAGTGCCAAGGCAGCTAACAGAAGAAATGAGGAAACAGCGGGTCGATATTGCTAATGAAATTCTAAACAGTTATAGTTAATTTTCCAAAACATTGTAACGGAAGACGGAAATGTGGGTCCACCACGATAAAGGAAGGAAAACGAGCCTCTATGGAATTCAGACACCCATGCCCACCTGGTGGACGAAAGTTTAAGACTCAACCCTAACTCAGGTAACTAATGCTGACAGCATTCTGGGGTGTGGGGTGGCTCGTCTATTCGGAATATCTGCCGAAGGGCACGATTGTAAACACAAATCGTTATTGTGAAACTCTCCAGAAATTGAAGAGCCGCATCCTTCTCCTAAGACTACACCACATCATTTTCTTCCTGCACCACGACAATGCTCAACCACGTTGCAGTGCCCAGACACATCAACACTTGAACTTCCAGGTCATTGATCACTCACCCTAGTCCTGATGTGACACCCAGTGATTTTCATTTATTTTCAAAGTTGAAGAAGAGTCTCCAAGAAGTGAGATTTGATTCAGATGAGGTGAAGAAAGTGGTGGCATACTGGTTCCAGAAAACAGATCAAGACTTCTTTTCAACCGATTTCGAGAAGTGGGTTCAATGTTTGCAGAAATGTATTGATGCTCGAGGAGATTATGTAAATAAATAATTTTACATTTTTATTGAATAAACTTTTGACCTTCTTTCAGTCTTTGTTTCATTATCTTATCTGCAATGTATGAGATTTTACAGCAGAATAGGCGTTACTTTTCACCCCACCCTAATACTAATAGAGCAGACAAAACAAGCTATCCTAAATAGTTCTATACTTAATATATAATTCATAAACATTGAACTACTATCATAAAAGGAATCTACATACAAAAAAACGAGCATATTTTATATCATTACAATATAATCTCCCATAAACCTTTTAAGCACAGGCAATCAACTAAAATAATGTATGAAAAGTAAAAATTCTACAAACCTTTGATATCTCTGTGAACGATTTTTTGATCATGCAAATATTTCAGTCCCTCCAAAATCTGCTTCGTATAATGTATAATTATAGCTTCATTTCCTTTAAGGGGGCCCCACTTACACCTTAATAGAGCCGACAAACTGCCTCCCGGAACTTGCTCCATGAAGATTTTAAAAAAACCATCCTCTGAAGCCGTTCCAAGATACTGAACAATGTTTCTATGCCTTAGTTCTGAGTGAAGTTTGATCTCTTCATGAAGAGGTTGGACCTCACTGAAATATATATATATATATATATATATATATATATATATATATATATATATATATATATATATATATATATATATATATATATATATATATATATATATATATATATATATATATATATATATATATATATATATATATATATATATATATATTGAATCAGGGACTCAGAGACAAGGCCAGTTTTTTGTGGCCTCTGACTCAGACCCGGACAAGTTTAGCCAATTCCAGCATTAAGTAACAGTGTGCCTGAAATCTTTTTATGACCTTTTTCTTTTAATTTTTTTTTTTTTTTTTTTTTTGGTCATTATGTCTTTGCTTAATTGTATAAATTTAACATGCACAGAGACGCCGAGGGAACTAACATTTACAGCTAACTTGACTGGTTCAAAAATTTTATTTTATTATATATATATATATATATATATATATATATATATATATATATATATATATATATATATATATATATATATATATATATATATATATATATATATATATATATATATATATATATATATATATATATATATATATATATATATTACTGAGGTATTTAGGTAAATAAAAAATAAACTAAGACATACCCAATATTCTTTTCTGGAACTTCCTTCACTGCTATTCTCACTTGGGTGTTTTAAATCTCTTGCGCGGCGAAGACAACACCATAAGTTCCTCTTCCTAAAATTATTCTTTTTCCATTTTCATCATATTCATACTCATACTATAAAAACCCATATATATATATATATATATATATATATATATATATATATATATATATATATATATATATATATATATATATATATATATATATATATATATATATATATATATATATATATATTACCATGAACAAAGTTTACATTGGTGTGCATATTAAAGTATTACTTAACCAGTCGAACTAGAACTTTTATTTCTTGTGAGAAACAAAATTCCAATAAATATATATATTTTAATTCTAACCTGAATGGGACCAGATGCTGACAAGTCAGATTCAAGATCCATCAACCCTCCTTTTTGATCAGCAGCAAGCTCTTGAATCAATCTGTGAAAGACAGTTCGGCACTGCTTCGATGGGAAAAACATTTGAAAGTCATCAGAATTCTCTTGAACATAAAGAAATACTGCCCTTTCATCCCTTTTGTATAGCCTAAGTATAAGTAAGTAAATAAATAAATAAATAAATAAATGATATATATATATATATATATATATATATATATATATATATATATATATATATATATATATATATATATATATATATATATATATATATATATATATATATATATATATATATATATATATATATATATATATATATATATGGTGCGATCACACTAAAACATATACCAAAATAAAGTACATGACCATTTTTTGCTTTAAAAACTTGGTAGGAAGTAGTTTAGATTTCAAGAACAATAAGATGAAAATATATTCCTTCAAAATGTGAGACAAAGTGCATTTTTCTTAACGTGCTAATCAGTATTAATGATTTATAATTGTTGCAACTTCCATTATCATCAATACATCCAAAAATATCATCACAGCATTGCAGTTAATGCGGAATTGGATAGATTTGAAAAGGAGGGGCAAAGTATTTAAATTAGCTAAACTATAAACGTCATCATGTTTTCAAAATACGAATGTAAATATTGTGACGTCATACATTTTCTTTATTACACATGAAAGGAATTGGTTCAAAATGAAAGAAATTTTTCGACTTACGTGATACTCTTTATGCTATCTGACGTGAAGAGCCAATCATGGACCTTCTTGCAATTTCCATTTTTCATATGAGCCAAACAGAGGTTAGAAAGCTGAACGCTTTTTTCTTCTGCACCTAAATTAACAGTTACATAACTTGGCTCATAATAACTCGCTTGATACATTCGAGGAGGTTCCAATGTAAGGACCTAAATATAAATTTAATAATAATATCATAATTGTTGATCTCTACTAAGTAACTTAGCTACAAGCTAGAAAAAATTTTTATTTCTTTTTTTGATACATGTTTTTCCAAAATACTGAACAAAACTACAAAAATATTTGTTAATGATATCGCACAGTCAATCCATTTTGAGATTGAAAGGACTCTCACTGTCATTTTCCTAAACCTGCAAGTTTTGAGTGTTCTTCACAAATTAACTTTTTTGTATAAATAAAGCTTATTTAGTATAATGAACTACTAAAAGAAAGGGATGTTTGTTTTTCACTTCTAAATTTCAGAATCAATTAAACTAAAGCAACATTTATTAATATAAAATTTTCATACTTACAGGAAACCTAATCATGTCTTCAAGTTCATGTTCTGTTTTAGTCGCTTCCATGAAAAAATCCATCCAAAAGTCAAATATTTTTTCCTCATGTGTCGCTTCAAAGTCTTCAGGCTTCTTTCGAAAACGCTGAATAAGGCTAATATTGCCAATTGTAGATTTTAAATACCTATGGAAAGAAATGAATGTCATAAATATAACAGAAATTAATTCAGCATTTATAAGGAGCAAATAACTTTACGACGTTTTTCAAAATTTAAAAAAATATATACATATCTCTAAAATACTAACCAGTTTGGAGGTTTCAATTTAAACATACATTCTGCAGCTTGAATGGCTTTGTTGTAATCGTATGCTAAGACACTTATTTCAAAAAAGGTTGCAACATCCCAATAGTCTTGTAATGACGATAAAGAGCCTTTTTTTCCAATCAAGTTATTTAAACCCATAGCTGAATAAAAAGATAATTCAAGTATTACTTTTTTTTAACTCTACTTTAGATGTAATTTTATCTGGGATGAAATGTGATGACTGAACAAATGAATGAATAAACAGAATCACACATATAAACAATAAATTTACCATGTTTAAAAGAACTCACCAATGCACTGCAGCTCGTTTGATTCTGAGAAATCATTTCCAGCAATAACAAGGAGTGTAGCCAAATTTATTCCTGCATATTCATTGGGCTGAACATTGTAACCTTTTCTATACCAATATATTGCATTTTTTAAACTATCTTGATCTGTATGTTGTGATTCAACAAACTTATCCTGTTAAAAGGAAAAAAAAGTTTTACAGTTACAAAATTAATAATGATCATAATGCCTTATTGAAAGAACTTAAAAGACAAGAAAACCTATAGCAAATTACATTCTAAAGTTCTGACAAAATACAATATGTTTAAACTACAATAAAATTTTCCAATATACTTACTTTATTAATAATGATCATAATGCCTTATTGAAAGAACTTAAAAGACAAGAAAACCTATAGCAAATTACATTCTAAAGTTCTGACAAAAATACAATATGTTTAAACTACAATAAAATTTACCAATATACTTACTTTATAAATCCTTCCACAGAGGCAAACCATATCTGGCACCTGGTTTTCTTTCTTCTCAAGTGCCTTTGTAATAACTGCAAGAGCTTTTTCCCTATCTCCTTCCTTATTACGTCTGTAATATATGGTATAATTTAATTCCAAATAAGTTCTTGTCTAAACTCCAATTATTATGTTCAAAGAAAAATATATATAGTGCTACGATGATGATAATACAAATTTAACCCTACCTATTAAGCGCAAATCCATAGAGAAATCGAATGGCTGGAGTTGTTATATGTACTTTTGTATTTGGTACCGTCTTCAAATCTTCGATTAATTTAACCATGGCATCATAATCCTAGGAACAAATACAATGTATTCAAGAAGGATATAATATAATTAATTTATTTTTGTGATAAATGAGAAATATGACAATTTGAAACTAAGATAATTTCTACAAAAACACACACACACATGTGCATTAATAAATATATAATTACCCCAAATATTAGTTTTTTTTTTTTTAACTATAAATTTACAAATTCTAAAGCACAGGAAGCTCTCACACAAATAAATTCAATGAAAATTTTATTACAGAAATGAGAATGCGATTTAAAAACAAAATATAGATTAATTATTATACCTGAATGTCTCTCAGAGAAAGGAGCATATTTAAAACAACATCGCCTGATAACACGTTCGGGTCATCAAGTCTCTTACATAAATTATGTAACTGCTGTTTCAGCTCCTCGCCAAAATACATTTCTCTCGTTTTTCTTAGATCTGCAAGGAATTTTTCTTTCATATGTGCTCTATAAAAAAAAAAAAAAAAAGAAAAAGTAAAGGAGAACAATTATCAAAAGTTCTAATCCTATTTTAGCAAATTATACAAACTACAACTAAAGAAAAATTAACAATTTAATTACTTAGACTGAATCTCAACATCTTGAAGTTGTCTCCTCAATCTTGTTGAAAGAGTAATTCTGGTGTCAGATCCTTCATCAGAACCAATTCTCATACTTGGGTCAGTAACAATACACTGATTCGATTCAGTTATTCTATATGATATGAAAATGTAATTTGCACACGAAAGCTATAAAAATAAATAAAAAATATATTAATGAAACAAAATTAAAACTAGATTGAAATTTGACAAAGATGAAAATTAATACTTAAAGTACTCTTATATTAGTCAACACTCAAGATGGAATACTAACAATAATCTTTAATTATTTTTCACTTACAAATTCACATAAACAAACATTGTGTATTTTACATGTGATTCAAAACTGAAATGGGCTTCTGGGGAGATAAATTCGTCCTTTGAGCCCATAATAAGTAATAGTAATAATAATAATAATAATAATAATAATAATAATTATTATTTCAGTTTAAATATTTATATATTCAAATTATTATTATAAAAATAATAATTATTAATTTAAAATTTTAAAAATTAAATATGAATACAATTATAAATAAATACTATACTACTTTATTACCTGTAGAGGTATTGCCCCTTCAGAATCACAATCATTGTATAAAATTATATTTTCTTTCATATTAAAACTTTCTCTGACGCCAAGTTGATAAAACAAAGTACGTTGCTGCATTAATATTGAGAGATCAACAATGGCAACATCAGCATTATAAAACTGGTCCAAAACATTTGTTTCACCAAAATCCAGTTTTTCGAACTATTTGAAAAAATAAAAATTAATTAATTAATATATATATATATATATATATATATATATATATATATATATATATATATATATATATATATATATATATATATATATATATATATATATATATATATATATATATATATATATATATATATATATATATATATATATATATATATATATATATATATAAAAAAAAAAAAAAAAAAAAAAAAAAAGTTTATTTTTAAAAAAAATTTTTTTTTTTTTTTTAAAACCAGTTTGTTTTTTTATTTTTTTTAAAAAATATTAAATGATATTTTTGTGGTTTCTTTGTTTTATATAGTATTTACATCATTTATATTAATGTTTTCTTTTTTTGTAATGAAATATTTATATTATGCATTCATAAAATAACAATTCAGTTTTAATTGATTAGATATTCTTACACATTTTCTAAAAAAATACAAATTAAGGATATATATATATATATATATATATATATATATATATATATATATATATATATATATATATATATATATATATATATATATATATATATATATATATATATATATTAGATGCTTCGAGTCTAACCAAACTCATTATCAAATATCTGTAAAATGAGATACAACTAAGTTATGAAATCAATATTATCACAAAACAATAATTACAATATATAAACAATTACTTGTATCTCATTTTAAAGATATCATTGAGATAATAAGTCTGGTTATACTTGAAATTTTATTATTATTATTATATATATATATATATATATATATATATATATATATATATATATATATATATATATATATATATATATATATATATATATATATATATATATATATATATATATATATATATATATATATATATTAAACTATTTATATAAATCTCATTTCTCTATCTTCATTGTTGGTTGAGCTGCTTGTTATAAAAAATAAGGTTCCATAAGAACAAACCATATATATATATATATATATATATATATATATATATATATATATATATATATATATATATATATATATATATATATATATATATATATATATATATATATATATATATATATATATATATATATTCTTTTATTTTTTGATTAAACTAGCACTGCACAAATATTGAGATTTTATAATAATAATAAATTATTAAAAAATTAAAATAATAATAATATAAGACAAACACTCTGAAATCATCAAATGACATTTAAAGACTGCCTTTAGAAATAAAGAAAAAAGAAATGTCAACAATGAAACGAGAAAAATTTTAGATATTATTTATTGATACTAACTAATATTGGTTCCAAAAGTCATACTACTAACCTGTATATGATAGCAGGTTGCAGCTACTGCTTGGCAAGCAATTTTAATTTCTTCATAAGCTTTCTTTCTGCTATTTATTCTTTCATTGTGAACTAGATCAATAACACACACAACATCCATTTTTGGTCTTGAAGATGAAAAAATAACAGACTGACCAGAATGATCACTTCTGCTGCCAAATGAGTCCGTAATTCTCTCTCTTGAATCTGACAAGCTCATTTTTTGAAGTGGTATAATTATACAAAGGGCTTTGTATAAATATATGTATAACAATACAAAGGAATAATAAAACCTTTTCAAGACATCTGAAAAACAAATGATAAATAAATGCATTTTAGATTTTAAAGGTTACCATTTCCAAATTTAAATTAGGCTATAAGCCTATATTATGTAAGAATTTTATATTGATAATGTTAAATTTAATTAAATTCTTACCTTTAGTTAAAATTCTCTTAATTATTAAATGTTGCTAAAGTTTAAGACCCTAAATCACCCACCCTAAGTTTAATTCTCCTAGCGCTAGATTATCAAAACCTAGTTTAGGCTACAATAAGGTCTACTTTTAACTTTTTTATAATAATTTTTATAGTTTCATTAAGAAATGAATCTTGGAATATTATTTATTAATGATGACCAATAATAAACAATATTAACTTAACTAGACACAATTAGTTTCAATAGTTTAAACTTTTTAAAGTATCACAATTTTAATAGAAGCTTTCAGTACAAAATCAAGAACAATACTGTTTTTAAAATGTACGACTGTTATGTAATTTTTACTACTAATGCGCGTGCGCGTGCGCACTTTTAAATATGTATATTTATTTAAATAAACCAAGTAAATTTTAATGTCACAATATTAATTAAATTTTTACAGTTAAATATATTAAAATTTTATAAATATTTTACTATTAATAGTTTTAATTTTATTGTTTTATAAATTATTTTACACTCCCACAAAATTATTGTATTTGTGAGACAAATACAATCAACTTACTTTCATGGAAATGTTAAATTCACAAATTAATTAAGTTGGTTTCACAAAAAATGTATTTAATTCACATGTTATTTAATTTGGTTTTATTCATCAAAGTCTTCACTATAATCTTTGATGAATTTTCTACACTTTTCAGCTGCTTTACGTTTAGGTTTGGTTACAACTGAAGTATTATTATCTTGGTCTTTGATAGGGTCTATATTATCTATGTCATTGTTCGGTGAATTGTCTTCAATTGGTGCATTTTCACTATGAGTAATAGATAATTCAAGAGGGTACAAATTTACTATTGAGTGGTATGCTATTTGACCATTACCTTGCCTCAGTTTTACAGAGCGAATTTTATTGTCATAGCCAATAACCACTTCCAAAACCTTTCCAAGGAGCCAAAAAGGTCTAGGTTTCACTGGAGATCTTATCAAAACCACATCACCTACTTTGATTTTATTTTCCCAAGAGATTTGATACAGATCTCTGCTATGCTCCCTAAGGCTTAAAAGATAACTTTCAAACCAGAGTTTTCGGAAATTTTCTAAGATGTTCTCATTTTGTTCTAAAGTTTGTTGAACCCTAGCTTGACTATGACTATCAACCCAAGTATCATCATATTCCTCTTTGAGTATAAGAGAAGTGTTACAATGCAACTTTAAGAAAGAATTAGGTGTTATGGGTTGTAAGTTGTCAGAGTTTGAGACATATGTAAGTGGTCGGCTATTAATAGCATTCTGAATATTTGAAAGATTTGTAAGTAGCTCAAAATATGTTAACTTAGAACGACCTATAACTTTATACATACAGCTCTTGACTACCTTGATCATTCTTTCCCACATTGCACCAATGAAAGCACTAAACAAAGGAATTTTAATGTGTTTGATATTAAATTTAGAAAGTTCAGCACTAAATTCACTTGATGTTAAAGCTTTATTTAAAATATCAGTACTTTTAGAAAATGTTTTAGCATTGTCACTATACAAGTAGTGAGGAATGTTGTAATAATTACAAAAACGTTGAAAGGCATATAAAAAATTAGTAACTGACATATCTGGTAACAACTCTAAATGGATTGCCCTTATATTCAAGCAGGTGAATATTAATATGAACATTTTATTACTTGTATTTGTCACAGGATCTTTGACCCATACATTACCTGTATAATCTATACCTGTATGTTGAAAAGGTGTGATTAATTTTAAGTGATGTTTAGGTATGCTAGAATACTTTGGGTACTTAAAAGCAAAAATATTAATTTTTTTGCACAAGATGCAATGATTAATCACATTTTTTATTACAGATCTTGACTGAGGTATCCAAAATCCTTGAGATCTTATATAATTCAAAGTAGAACTTAAACCCAAGTGCTGTACTCTACTATGGCAATGCATTATAAAAAGTTTTGTAAAATGGTGAAACTTTGACAAAAGGATTGGATTATGGACATTGTAGTCAAAATATAAACATTTTGATATTCTTCCTTTTGTTCTTAGAATATTATTTTCATCAAGAAATAAATTTAAATTCAATACTAAAACAGGGATATTATTTGACTTTACTTTAGAACTTAAATATTCAATTTCTGTGGAGAAATGACAAGATTGCATTTGTTTGATCCAATAATGCAAGGACTTGATATTTGGATTACACTGAGTTTTTATACAAAATGGTTTAAACACATAAGAGGTAATATTAATTACCTTTTGATAGGATGAAAATTTGGTAATATCAAAAATAGGAATAGGTTGTTCATTTACAGTAGTATTAACATTTACAATAGTTAAATGTTTAATATCAGGTGATACACTTAAAAGTGGATACTGAGGCCATTTACTAAGGTCATTGGTAAGAAATTCTGGACCATGTAACCAAGTATCCATTACTTCACTAAATTTTTTATAATTAATACCACGGACTGACCAGATCTGCTAAATTAAATTTAGTATTCACATATGAATAATGAAAACTTATTTCATATGTTTCTCTTAAATGATTAATCAATAAGTTAAAATCTTTCAGCCTGTTTTTAATATATTTGGATTTCAATTTTGTTTCTTTGGTTAACATCCAATTTAAAACTACTTGTGAATCCACACATAAATTTATAAACTTAAAATGAATATTATTATAAGCACTCAATATGGCATCTAAACATTTGAGAGCCAACAGAACTCCCATAAATTCTAAGGTTGGAATACTGTACTGTCTTTTAGTATTTACTGGTGACACTTTAGCTTTTGAGTATAACAAATGACCTTCATTATTATCATTGCAAGAATAAGCAGTAAAACCATAAGCTGATTTACTACTATCACTAAATATATGCATAGCATACGAACATTTTTCATTAAGTACTTGTCTAGGAAATTCTATTTCATGCAATCTTTTTAAATCTCTCTCTAATTTCTGCCACTCATTGATCACTTCTATAGGTAGCACATCATCCCATCCAAATTTTTGCTCCCATATAGATCTTATTAATAATTTACCTCTAATGGTAACAGGAAGAGCCAATCCTAATGGATCAAACTGTCTGGAAGTCTCAGATAAGATAAGGCGCTTTGAGTTTGCAGAAGAATCAAAATCTACCTTTGCTAATGAAATAGTATCGTTAACTGTATTAAATCTATATCCTAAAATTTTTTCTAAGCTATCACTATGTTCCACTATTCTATCATCCTGCTGCATGACGTTTCTGAGTTCTGAACTGTTTGATTTCCATGACCTCAAAATAAATCCCTCTATAGCCATTCTATCATTATGTTCAATTTATACAAAGATGTTAACTCACTGACATCATTACCAGTAAAGATCAAATTATCACAATAAAAATTAGAGCTTAAGATTTGAGTACATTTATCATTAGGAAATTTTGCTGCATGATGTGCCATCACATAATGAAGGATAAAG
>SEYY01015396.1:0-25873 GCA_009176605.1 Armadillidium nasatum | reverse complement strand
ATATATATATATATATTTCTAATTATTATTATAATATAATAAAATTATATAAAATTATTAAGAAGTATAATGAAAAAAAAAAATAATAATTTAAAAAAAACACTTGTTATGTTGTTGATGATCAGTACCAGCTTCTTGAGATGGCGATGCTGTTGAGAAGATCTGTTGTCTCCGACAGATATTTGGGATGTTGTTGGTTTGACATTATCTGCCTCTATCAATCAGCTGAAACCAAACTTGGTTGTGAGTTGACAAAATTCGCAACAGATAATAAGAACTGTTTTTCTAATTAGAAAGGTTAATGAAAAACCATTTATAAAAATTGGTGAAGTTTTAATCCTGAAAGGTTGAAAAATGGAATCTTTAAAGTTGAATAATGGAACCTTTATAACAGCATGCCAGAACTTTGGAAAAGGTTGTGAAGGAACAAAGCAAATCAGGGCTTTGGTTTGGAACTGACAGGAATGTTGAATTCTTAATGACTACTTTTCAATAAAGAAATTCCTGTTGTCAATTCTTTTAAATTGAGGAAAAATGGAAAGGACCGTTGAAAGACGATGAGAAGAGAAACAGGTTGACGATGCAGTTCTCCTCTCCGGGACTGCAAAAAGAAATTAAGAAATTTCTTTTTAATTCATTTATTATTTTATAATATTTCGAAATGACAGCTTTCGTTGTTGCAGGAAAAATATAAAAAATAATAAATTTATTATGACCTACGTGAATTATAGCTTGGTTGTAGTTTTCAATTATAGTATAACGCACAGTTCAGCTCTTAAATTTTTTTTTCAAATTATTTATCTTTTAAAGTGTCTGTTTGTTATATATATATAAATTTTATTTGTAATTTTAATTTTTGGTAGAATTCATTGATCTACAAAGAAATATATAAAAATTTATTCCTGTAACCAGACTATATACAAAAAATAAAAGAAACTTAGCTTTAAGAAGATTTTTATGATTCTGCTGGAGCGTCTTCCATTTCTTTCTTGGTTATCTTCTTCCGGGACAACCATCTGTGAACAATAACAATTAATAATAATAATTGAAACACATAGGCTCATTTATATATATATTATATATATATTATATATATATATATATATATACATATATATATTATATATATATATATATATATATATATATATATATATATATAATATATATATATATATAATATATTTAGGGATGGAGTGAAGTATCGGTATCGGCAAGTATCGGCATATTTTCGGTATCGGTATCGGCAAAAAATTTGTATAGGAGTAAAGTATCGTTATCGGTAGTAGTATCGGCTATTTTTCAGTATCGGGTATCGGCTTCGGGGAATTTTTAGGTATCGGTAAAAATTTTGGTATCGCTCCATCCCTATATATATATATATATATATATATATATATATATATATATAGATCAGGCCTGAAGGACTCGACAAAGAAAATAATTAATGATTTAAGGTGATACTCACTCTGATATGTTGATCTTCTTGTGATGTACCAGTCAGTTGAGGGTGTATCGGGTTTTGTTGTTCACTTCTCCAATTCGCTCGAACAACGTTGATGGATTGTAGTGCAATCTGATTTTTCATGAACAGAAGTCCTCAGGACCTCTGCCAGGGCAGGTGGATCATGAAAAGGAACAGTATGCAGCAGAATTATGTCAATAACGGAATGTCAAGGAGAGTAAAGAAAATTTCCTCTTTATTGATGAAAACAATTGTACAGGAACAATGATTGTTTTGTTTAAGAATGGTTTAACCAGAAAAAGGAAAGGAGTTGAGAACTGATAGAACAGAACTATGCAGCTAAGGGCACTGTTTATTCGGAACCTTTTGAAAAAGAGTTCTTAAGGACTGGTTGTATATTAAGAATCTTTTTCCCGTTAAGAATTTTTGAAGTTAAAGAAATATGGGGTGACGTTAATTGGGTTGAAAATTGAAGAGTACAATGTGGTTGTAGTTCCTTACCCTGGAACTGGAATTTACGAAAAAGAAAAACAATTTTTATTTCACTTATAGATTGTACAAATTGGAAAAACATTTAAAAAACAAAATTTTTGAGGGAACTTATGTATTGGACAACGAAGATAAGCTCCAATACTAATGTAAGTTCTGATTATTTGTTGTTGTTTTTTGTAGAAGTTCAATTTTTTTAATTCTATAATAACTGTTGATAAATTTTTTAATCAGTTTTAAGTTTTAATTTATGTTAGAATATTATACAATCAATACAGTTGCCTAAAATACAAAAAATAAATACGTTAGAAAATAATTAACAATAAAAATATAAATGAACTCATCTTTTGATATGTTTTTGAATGGTTTCATAACTTCACTCATCCAGCATCGGAATCGAGTGACCTCACTTCTAAAAATGTAACATAAATTAGTATATGTAAACATATGCTGACAATATATATATATAATTATATATATATATTATATATATATATATATATATATATATTATATATATTATATATATATATATATATATATATATATATATATATATATATTAGTGATGGATCCCATAATGATTTGCATCCGCATCCGCATTCTTTCAAAATTTGACATCCGCATCGCACTTTCGAAATTCAACATCTGCATCTCCACTTTCATAAATTCAATATCAGCATCCGCATCTGCACTTTCAAAAATTCAACATCCTCCGCATTTACAAAAAATTCATGCATCCGCATCCACCAATGAGAAAATATAACATGTGTTCCATCATTAAATATTCTACTGACCATCCAAAATTCTTCGACTATTTAAACTCCAAATAGAGCACATTCTTCTTTTCTCCTTTCTCTGAAATCATTTTTTTAAGGTGATTTCAATGTTCACCACCGCAATGGCTTTCATCTAGTTCTCATGATCCAGCTGGATGAAATCGCCTACAACTTTTTTATCCAGAAAAATTGAGCAGTTGGTGCGTCACGGTTTTTTTTTTTTCTCCGGACAGAAAAAGTGGGGCGCTCCTGAAGGCAGAAGAATCTTCAACAAAAAAAAAAAACAAAACTCCCTCTCTTATACCAAATACCTAATGACTAAACAAAAATAACTAAAAATATAATACCTTGGATTGTTCTTCCTCTAGTAAATAGTAACAGGCACCATACCAAGCCTCTTATTTTTTCCCCATTCATCTCTCTCAACTTAACCCCACACAACTGAACTCTTTCAAACATGTCCCTGAATATTAAATTCTTACCACACCCACTATCCAACAGAGCATCACCTTCTACTCCTCTTATTTTCACTCTCACACTCATGCAATGACTAGGTTTTATATCAGCATTTATTCCAAAAAAAAACATTCATAATGGCCAAACCTACTGTCATATCTCTTTCGGTCTCACTTGTATTCAGTGGGGCCCCACGCGTACTCTTGGGCCCCACTTCTATATGTTTCCCGATCCAGTACCCAACTGACGGTCTCTTTCTTCTTGCTGGGAAGCCGGCAGACGTTGAGGCATCGGCTGACTCACCTGAGGATGTTGAGGAACTGACTGGATAACTTGCTGTCCTGGTGGATGAGCCGCTGGGTAGTTCGCTGATATCCCTGGAGCTAATTGCCTAACTCCTGGATTCCCCCCATTCACTAATGTTGGACAAAACATTCTAACATGCCCCAATTGTCCACATTCAAAACATCTACTCTTAGGATTCATACATTCATAAACAAAATGCCCTGCTCCACCACAACCAAAACAAACTTTCATTCGTTTTCTACATGCGGCTATTGTATGGCCAGGTCTCTTACAATAGCTACATCCTACCTGCTGCCATTCATTCCAATTCCTTTCATTTTCATTCATTCTTGGACTGCTTAATCCTATTCCATTTCCAAAAAATACTGCAGGTCCCTCAACTCCCCTTTCTTGATTACTTCTACCATTTTCAGTCCTGTTGTCAGATGCCCCAAAATCCCTACCCCCTATTCTGACATTCATCTCTCCTAAACATTGCCTAACTACTCTTGCAACTACATCCTCTAATGAATTGTCCATCACTGCATCCCTATAAGACTTGTAAACTGGCATATCAGCATTCAGTCGTGTGTTCCCTGTCTGTTTTCCTTCTCTTTCACTCCGTTTATCATACCCACCTGGACTAAAACTCCTCCCCATCTGTACTTCCAATTTGTCCTTAATTATGGTATGATAAACGGAGTGAAAGAGAAGGAAAACAGACAGGGAACACACGACTGAATGCTGATATGCCAGTTTACAAGTCTTATAGGGATGCAGTGATGGACAATTCATTAGAGGATGTAGTTGCAAGAGTAGTTAGGCAATGTTTAGGAGAGATGAATGTAGGAATAGGGGGTAGGGATTTTGGGGCATCTGACAACAGGACTGAAAATGGTAGAAGTAATCAAGAAAGGGGAGTTGAGGGACCTGCAGTATTTTTTGGAAATGGAATAGGATTAAGCAGTCCAAGAATGAATGAAAATGAAAGGAATTGGAATGAATGGCAGCAGGTAGGATGTAGCTATTGTAAGAGACCTGGCCATACAATAGCCGCATGTAGAAAACGAATGAAAGTTTGTTTTGGTTGTGGTGGAGCAGGGCATTTTGTTTATGAATGTATGAATCCTAAGAGTAGATGTTTTGAATGTGGACAATTGGAGCATGTTAGAATGTTTTGTCCAACCTTAGTGAATGGGGGGAATCCAGGAGTTAGGCAATTAGCTCCAGGGATATCAGCGAACTACCCAGCGGCTCATCCACCAGGACAGCAAGTTATCCAGTCAGTTCCTCAACATCCTCAGGTGAGTCAGCCGATGCCTCAACGTCTGCCGGCTTCCCAGCAAGAAGAAAGAGACCGTCAGTTGGGTACTGGATCGGGAAACATATAGAAGTGGGGCCCAAAAGTACGCGTGGGGCCCCACTGAGTACAAGTGAGACCGAAAGAGATATGACAGTAGGTTTGGCCATTATGAATGTTTTTTTTTTTGGAATAAATGCTGATATAAAACCTAGTCATTGCATGAGTGTGAGAGTGAAAATAAGAGGAGTAGAAGGTGATGCTCTGTTGGATAGTGGGTGTGGTAAGAATTTAATATTCAGGGACATGTTTGAAAGAGTTCAGTTGTGTGGGGTTCAGTTGAGAGAGATGAATGGGGAAAAAATAAGAAGGCTTGGTATGGTGCCTGTTACTATTTACTAGAGGAAGAACAATCCAAGGTATTATATTTTTAGTTATTTTTGTTTAGTCATTAGGTATTTGGTATAAGAGAGGGAGTTTTGTTTTTTTTTTTTGGTTGTAGAAGATTCTTCTGCCTTCAGGAGCGCCCCACTTTTTCTGTCCGGAGAAATAAAAACAAAATCCGTGACAGCACCAACTGCTCAATTTGTTCTGGATAAAAAAGTTGTAGGCGAGTTCATCGGCTGGATCATGAGAACTAGATGAAAGCCATTGGCGGTGGTGAACATTGAAATCACCTTAAAAAAATGATTTCGGAGAAAGGAGAAGAAGACAGAATGTGCTCTATTTTGGAGTTTAAATAGTCGAAGAATTTTGGATGGTCAGTAGAATATTTAATGATGGAACACATGTTATATTTTCTCATTGGTGGATGCGGATGCTGAATTTTTGTAAAGTGCGGATGTTGAATTTTTGAAAGTGCAGATGCGGATGCTGATATTGAATTTATGAAAGTGGAGATGCAGATGTTGAATTTTCGAAAGTGCCGATGCGGATGTCAATTTTGATGAGGATGTTCCAAGGATGTGGATGCCATCACTATATATATATATATATATATATATATATATATATATATATATATATATATATATATATATATATATATATATATATATATATATATATATATATATATATATATATTGTCAGCATATGTTTACATATACTAATTTATGTTACATTTTTAGAAGTGAGGTCACTCGATTCCGATGCTGGATGAGTGAAGTTATGAAACCATTCAAAAACATATTAAAAGATGAGTTCATTTATATTTTTATTTTGTTAATTATTTTCTAACGTATTTTTTTGTATTTTAGGCAACTGTATTGATTGTATAATATTCTAACATAAATTAAAACTTAAAACTGATTAAAAAATTTATCAACAGTTATTATAGAATTAAAAAAATTGAACTTCTACAAAAAACAACAACAAATAATCAGAACTTACATTAGTATTGGAGCTTATCTTCGTTGTCCAATACATAAGTTCCCTCAAAAATTTTGTTTTTTAAATGTTTTTCCAATTTGTACAATCTATAAGTGAAATAAAAATTGTTTTTCTTTTTCGTAAATTCCAGTTCCAGGGTAAGGAACTACAACCACATTGTACTCTTCAATTTTCAACCCAATTAACGTCACCCCATATTTCTTTAACTTCAAAAATTCTTAACGGGAAAAAGATTCTTAATATACAACCAGTCCTTAAGAACTCTTTTTCAAAGGTTCCGAAAAACAGTGCCCTTAGCTGCATAGTTCTGTTCTATCAGTTCTCAACTCCTTTCCTTTTTCTGGTTAAACCATTCTTAAACAAAACAATCATTGTTCCTGTACAATTGTTTTCATCAATAAAGAGGAAATTTTCTTTACTCTCCTTGACATTCCGTTATTGACATAATTCTGCTGCATACTGTTCCTTTTCATGATCCACCTGCCCTGGCAGAGGTCCTGAGGACTTCTGTTCATGAAAAATCAGATTGCACTACAATCCATCAACGTTGTTCGAGCGAATTGGAGAAGTGAACAACAAAACCCGATACACCCTCAACTGACTGGTACATCACAAGAAGATCAACATATCAGAGTGAGTATCACCTTAAATCATTAATTATTTTCTTTGTCGAGTCCTTCAGGCCTGATCTAACAATATATATATATATATATATATATATATATATTAGGGATGGAGCGATACCAAAATTTTTACCGATACCGATACCTAAAAATTCCCCGAAGCCGATACCCGATACCTGAAAATATGCCGATACTACTACCGATACCGATACTTTACTCCTATACAAATTTTTTGCCGATACCGATACCGGTATCGGAAAATATGCCGATACTTGCCGATACCGATACTTCACTCCATCCCTAATATATATATATATAATATATATATATATATATATATATATATATATATATATATATATATATATATATATATATATATATATATATATATATATATATATATTGTGAGCCTATGTGTTCAATTATTTATTATTAAATGTTATTGTTCACAGATGGTTGTCCCGGAAGAAGATAACCAAGAAAGAAATGGAAGACGCTCCAGCAGAATCATAAAAATCTTCTTAAAGCTAAGCTTTCTTTTATTTTTTGTATATAGTCTGGTTACAGGAATAAATTTTTATATATTTCTTTGTAGATCAATGAATTCTACCAAAAATTAAAATTACAAATAAAATTTTATATATATATAACAAACAGACACTTTAAAAGATAAATAATTTGAAAAAAAAAATTTAAGAGCTGAACTGTGCGTTATACTATAATTGAAAACTACAACCAAGCTATAATTCACGTAGGTCATAATAAATTTATTATTTTTTATATTTTTTTTGCAACAACGAAAGCTGTCATTTCGAAATATTATAAAATAATAAAATGAATTAAAAAGAAATTTCTTAATTTCTTTTTGCAGTCCCGGAGAGGAGAACTGCATCGTCAACCTGTTTCTCTTCTCATCGTCTTTCAACGGTCCTTTCCATTTTTCCTCAATTTAAAAGAATTGACAACAGGAATTTCTTTATTGAAAAGTAGTCATTAAGAATTCAACATTCCTGTCAGTTCGAAACCAAAGCCCTGATTTGCTTTGTTCCTTCACAACCTTTTCCAAAGTTCTGGCATGCTGTTATAAAGGTTCCATTATTCAACTTTAAAGATTCCATTTTTCAACCTTTCAGGATTAAAACTTCACCAATTTTTATAAATGGTTTTTCATTAACCTTTCTAATTAGAAAAACAGTTCTTATTATCTGTTGCGAATTTTGTCAACTCACAACCAAGTTTGGTTTTAACTCATTAAAATACAAATGAATGACAGAAGTTTCCCCTTTTTTTGTGATTGGGTGCTCGATCAAAATCAAAATTTACATGCATCTATGTTAATAGCATAGTTTTAATCATTAAAATTTATTTTAGAGCCTATTTTTTCCATCACTTATCTTACTAAAATGTTGACAAATTTTATCATAATTTTCCTTTCTTTTGGTTATAATAACCCCTAATTCAGAAGTATATATATATATATATACCTTCTGAGAATTTTCTAATTTACATATTACTAACTAAATGTAAATTTTTCGGTATTAAAAATAAGTTTTTCATTTACTTTATTATGTCATTTTATTCTTGAAACATTGATATATTTCTAATCCAATGAATTAGTTATTTTAATTAGTCAATTATTTTAATTATTATAATTAAAAAAGTAGGCCTTTTTTTTCATATAAAAACCCTTATATTTTTAAAACTACTTCTCCTATTGAATTGAAACTTGTAAAATTTACTTAATGTATCTTTTAGATCATACTGAATATTAAACCCATTTAGGAATCTTATTATTTATTTAAATATAAAATTAACTAAATATTAAATACATAATTACATTGTAAAATGGCGCGTGATTATCACGTGATTTAGATGCCGCCTTTCACCTTCCTTTATCTTAAGTAAATATTTCTTAATTATATATAATTTATGTTTTAATTTTTTTTACATATTTCAATTTGTTTTATTTTATGAAAAATTATACAATAATTTCAAATCTCTTAAAAATCTAATTAATTTTCTCAATAGAAGCATATTTGAAAACTTTCCTCTATTAAAGGAAACATTATAGAACGTTTGCAAACGTGTTTCGTCGCTTGAATTTGCTTTTATATATATTGTAAGCGGGAGCCTTGCGTCAGACATTGTTTAGATCTTACGAAGTGAACTAGTGTTTAGTGCTGCTCTAAAATTACTTCATTTTTTGTTATTTTATGAGTTATTTCATAACTTGTTTCAATTAAAACATAATATAATTAATTGTCATTGAAATTTCTATTGATAATTATTCGCAAAATCAAATTTAATTATTAATTGATAATTATTGAGATATCGATATTTGTGATAACGCGGGGCTTACATCAAGATAGAGATATTCATCTTCATTGTCAGTCAAAGGGGCTATTTCAATCTGAAAGTTTCAACTATTCTGGATTAACATAAGTATCTTGTATCATATATATATATATATATATATATATATATATATATATATATATATATATATATATATATATATATATATATATATATATATATATATATATATATATATATATATATATATATATATATATATGCCAAAAAAAATTTTTTTTTTTTGCAAATTTTCTTTATTTACTTTATATATGGAATTTGCATTTTTGTATTCAAATTTCATTTTTATCTTTAGAGAAATTACATTTTTTCTGAAGTCACTCCAATTTCTAGACAAATCTTTATTCTAGAATATTTTAAATTCCTGGAACAGGTTCCAGGTTCTAAAAATCTAAAGTTGATACTATATAAATTTTCATTTTATAGAATCAACTAAATTCTTAGAATAATTTCTAAGTTCTAATTATCTAAATTTTCTTGAATTTATTTCTGGAAACAAAATATATTTATTTGAGTTTTACATGTCTAATTATACTTCATTAATATTGAAATCTGATTAAAGTAACGATAATCAGTTACATTATTTATCAGTATCGGTGTCTACTATACTATAATCAGTTTACTATACAATTTATAATTGTGACTGGTAAAAATTAATTTGTGTCTATATTATAATAAATTAAATTATTATAATTTCTATAAACGTGATTGGAAATTGTGTACTTGACAGTGATCGCTGGTCAAAGGTGACTTCAAAACAACAAAGTGTTGTTCGTCCCCAGTACCAACATATAACTTACTCATCATTCTAGCAAAATTTACTGTACACATATTCTTCAAATCACTATAATAATTCTTCTTTAACAACTATACTAGGTTAGGCTCAAATAAATTTTTCTAACTTTTTATTTTCATTACATTTAGAGACTAGCACTTCTTGCTATTATTAGTCTCTCATTTCTATCTTACATCTTCTCTAATCACAGTTCAATTTTGGTTCTTCAATACAGTGAAATAGCAAGTTCTGTGGTTAATTGTGTTAATATTTCATTGTATAGAAGGAGGATTTGTCGTTTTCCCCCCTTCTGGTAACAACATTCGCCGGGTTAGCTTTAGTTGCCAGAAGAAAAAGCGACATTTTTGGCGCCTTCAACGTTTTAATATTGACCCTTTTTTGACCCCTTGTGTGTGAATCGGCTTCACGTATCAGGGGGTTGCTCTTGAGCATCCTGGTAGTCTCTGGAAGGTGGTGGCCTTTAGGTAGGTCACCTGCCCCCCCCCTTTATCAGGACTACTGTTTTCTTCCCCCTCTGGCGTTTTGTGGCTTCCTTTCCCCTCCCCTTTCCCCTTGAAGCCACATTAACATTTCCTCTCCCCTGTATACAGAGGGCCTTTCCCCTTTCTGTTGGGGAAACCACCCGTATAAAGTGGTACTCTTTATACCAGTTAGGGAGGTTCCCTTTGCCGGCGATTGGTGCAAGTATACAATTGTGGGAGTAGAAATTTTTCTATTTTCAAAATATATATGTATATATATATATATATATATATATATATATATATATATATATAATATATATATATATATATATATATATATATATATATATATATATATATTTTTAAATTTTTTTTTTTTTATAAATAAACCTATATAATAATTATAGGGCTTATTTAAATGGGCTTTTGGCTTGTTGAGGCTTTCAACATTTTTATTAAATATAACTTGTGTACCGGATTGAGGGGCCTACATAACACCCACCTTGGAATATTTTTATAAATTTTTTATATTCCAATAAGGTCTACTAAAGTAGGGCCTATTATTTTTTTTTTTTTTTTGTATATATAACATTCTAGTATTAAGTAATTACTTTAAAATTTAAGTACAATATTTTTATTCGTTATTAGAAATATTTACAAAATATTTTTAATATTTTTTAGCTATTAATTTAGCTTTTTTTTTTTATTATTATTAGCTATATAATAGCTCTCTTTTTTTTATTTTTGTTTTGTGAATATTTTATATAATACTATTATTTGGTTATTTCTAGTTTTTGAAATAATTTTTGATACTATTTAGTACTGCTCGTACTCTCTAATATTTTTGAAAAATTTATAGTACTGTCTAGTACTATTTAACAATATATCATAAATTTTTAGTACTTTTTCTAGTACTATTCAATATTCTTAAATATATCGTAAATTTATAGTACTGTCTAGTACTATTTAACAATATATCATAAATTTTTAGTACTTTTTTCTAGTACTATTCAATATTCTTAAATATATCGTAAATTTTTAGTACTTTTTTCTAGTACTATTCAATATTCTTAAATATATCGTAAATTTTTAAGTATTTTTTTTTTGTATTTTTCAATATTCTTAAATAAATCAAATTTTTAGTACTTTTTTCTAGTACTATTCAATATTCTTAAATATATCGTAAATTTTTAAGTACTTTTTTTTTTTTAGTACTTTTCAATATTCTTAAATATATCAAATTTTAAGTACTCTTTTCTAGTACTATTCAATATTCTTAAATATATCGTAAATTTTTAGTACTTTTTTCTAGTACTATTCAATATTCTTAAATATATCGTAAATTTTTAAGTACTTTTTTTCTAGTACTTTTCAATATTCTTAAATATATCATAAATTTTTAGTACTTTTCTAGTACTATTCAATATTCTTTAATATTTAGTAATTTTTTAAAAAATTTTTGTAACCTTTTAGTTCACTTTAATAATTTTCAATACTTTTCGATATTTTTAGTACACTTTAACAAATATCGATACTTTTCGATACTTTTATTACACTTTAACAAATATCGATACTTTTCAATACCTTTTAGTACACTTTAATAATTTTCGATACTTTTTAGTATACTTTAATAATTTTTGATATTTTTCAATACTTTTTAGTACACTTTAACAAATATCGATACTTTTCGATACTTTTTATTACACTTTAACAAATATCGATACTTTTCAATACCTTTTAGTACACTTTAATAATTTTCGATACTTTTTAGTATAGGGAAAAGATATTAGATTTCAGAAACGGAGATTTTAGCAAATTCCGAGCAATGCTCAATGAAATTGACTGGGATAAGGAGTTTGATGGTCAGAATTGTTTCATCATGTGGGAATACTTCAAGGAAATATTGTCTTCCATTCAGTCTGTGTGTTTTAAAGATAAATCCATTAGGGTGGCAAATAGAAAACCTAATTGGTGGAGTAGAGAGATAAAAGAGAAAATCAGTGAAAAGCGTAGATGTTTTAAAATATTCAAAGGTAGGAGCAGGGTGGAAGATTTGGAACATTATAAGAGAATTAGGAATGAACTTAACCAGTCAATAAGAAGAGCAAAGAGAATGGCAGAAATTAATTTGGCAAGAAACAGTAATAAAGACCTGAAAAAGTTTTTTAGCTTTTATAAATTTAAAAGCAAGGATAAGAAAAATTGGCCCAATTAAAATTGATGGAAATTTAGTAAGCTCAGATAAGGAATTGGTTAATATTTTCAACGCTTATTTTGCATCAGTGTTTACTGAGGAAAGGTTGGATAGCAGTTTAGAGACTAATAGTTCTAGTATACATGTAATGAATAGGTGTGAAGCATTTGAAATTGAGTTAAATGAAATTAAAACTTTACTAGAACATATTGACCCAAATAAGGCAGCGGGTCCAGATGGTGTATATGGTAGAATTCTAAAAGAGGGGAGTAGCAGTATTGCAAAGGCACTGTATTTGATTTTTAAGCGATCTATTGCTTTTGGAGAGGTACCTGAAGACTGGAAAACGGCATATGTGGTGCCCATTTTTAAAAAAGGTAGTAAGGAAGATTTAGGGAACTATAGGCCAGTTAGTTTAACATCTCTTGTCGTGAAAATTTTGGAAAAGTTACTGAAAAGTCATATAGAGAAGCATTTAGATGATAACAAGATACTATATAACTCCCAGCATGGCTTTAGAAAGGGTAGATCATGTCAGACAAATCTACTAGAATTTATGGAATATATTACTGAATGCATAGACAGGGGTGATCCAGTTGATGTTATATATTTAGACTTTAGCAAAGCTTTTGATAAGGTACCCCATGTTAGGTTGATGCAAAAGTTGTCACAGTGTGGTATAAATGGTATGGTACACAATTGGATTAAAGAGTGGTTAAAGAACAGAAGGCAGTGTGTATTACTTAATGGAAATAAGTCATTATGGGAAACGGTGAAGAGTGGGGTCCCACAGGGTTCTGTGCTGGGACCACTTTTGTTTCTTATTTATATAAATGATTTAGACAAAGGCCTTAAATGTAAGGTTTCTAAGTTTGCTGATGACACCAAAGTGGTTACCTCAGTAAGGAATAATGATGGATGCATAAAGCTTCAAAGTGATCTAGATAGACTTCTTGGTTGGGCAGAGAGGTGGCAAATGAACTTTAATAGTAAAAAATGTAAAGTTCTTCATGTAGGTTACTCAAATGAAAGATTTAATTATGAAATGAATGGGGAGTGGCTTGAGACTGTGGAGCATGAAAAGGATTTAGGTGTGATTATTAGCAGTAATCTGAAGGTGGGTGATCAATGTTTGGAAGCAAGGAATAGAGCAAATAAGAAGGTACAATTAATCGCAATGTAGTTTACAAGAGCAAAGAGGTTATAAGCAAGCTATATAATAGCTATGTTAGGCCAGCATTAGAGTATTGTGCACAGGTTTGGGCTCCTCATTTAAGAAGAGACATAGATATATATATATATATATATATATATATATATATATATATATATATATATATATATATATATATATATATATATATATATATATATATATATATATATATATATATATATATTACCTGGAACCTTATTAATATAAAAGTTTGCTTCAAATAAACAGCCTGTTTCTCCAATTGGATTTTTTACAGTATTTTCTACAAAACCAACTTCATGCCGACCCATTTCATCTTGTATATCAAGTCCAACATCTAGATAAATTAAAATTTACAAGCAAAGTAGAATAAAATTATAAATTTAAAAAAAAAATACATTCAAACTAAAGGCTACTATAATACAAAATACAGAATTGAATAAATCAAATCAAATATGAAATAATATTTTTTAATATTTTTTTTAACATTCTTTATGACATATTTCTCACCAATGATGGAAAGTTTACTTTATTTGATGCAGTTAGTCATGTTATTAGCTTACATACCATAGTTTAAATTAGCACATTATGAATACTAAATTAAAAGTTATTAAAAAAAAAATAATAATTATTGTTTACTCTTCTTGTATCTATCTTATATGATTATTTATTGACCCTTGTGTTTAATATAAAACTTCAAAGAATCATACATAGATTTCCAATAAAGGGTCTCAAAAGGTGATAATTTTTTTACTTTAATTTAATCAAAGCATTTTTTCCGCATGTTTTGACACTCGAGGTGTACAGGTGACATACTTTCCGATTTTACTGATCTATGGTCTTCTGCCCTTAGGGACTATGAGGAGTCTTGTGTGGTGGCACTTAACATATCCAAGGCTTTTGCTCAGGTATGACATGAGTCGCTGCTCTCAAAGTTCCCTTCTTTGCATTTTCACCTTCTCTTTGCTTATTCATGTCTAGTTTCCTCTCAATTCACTGCATATCAGCACTTGTTGATGAAGCGAGATCTTATTACCTTTTAATTGTGATGTTTCTCAGGGATCTGTTCTATCCCCTGCTTTATTCTTACTTTTCATCAACAACCTCCTCAGCTGTACTCTTAATTGTTCAATTCTAATGCCAATGACAACTCTCGATTCTTTTACTTATTTCAAATTTGCCACCTCTTTTCCTTTTAGAGTTGCTTCTCGCCTCCAACTTTCCAATTCCATTCTTGCTGATATGGATAGGATTTCCCAGTGGGGCCACTGCAACCTTGTGAAATTCAACTCTTTGAAATCTCAACTTCACATCCCTCTCTCAAAAACACCTTCCAACTTTCCTATCTACTTCGACGGCTCTACCATCTAACTTGTGAACAACATGAACATTCTTAGTCTAAACATAAACAAACTTCATATCACAATGGTTGCTAAGGTGTCCTCTAAAAAGCTGGGTGTTCTGTTCAGATTGCAGGAATTTTTTTTTTCTTCTGAACAGGTGCTCCAATTATATATGGGTTTTATCTGTCTTTGCATAGAGTACTGTTCTCACATTTGGGGTGGTTCCAGTTCCACCCTTTCTTTTTTGGAAAAGGTTGAACCTAAGGCTAAAAAACTAATACACTATCTCCTACTTCTAAACTCCTTTGGCCCTCTTTCTCAGCAATGTGACATTGGCTCACTCTCTATTTTCTATGGGTACTACAACAACAAGTGCTTGAAGGAGTTGACCTCTCGCATTCAACCTCCATTGTACTGCCCTTTCAGCACAAGGGGTGCCTTGCTTGTACATGAATTTTGTGTGCGCTATTGCAAATTCTTGGCCTGCATGTTGTGGTACCTCCTCCTTTCCAGCCACCTCTGTTCTATGGAACTCCCTACCAGTGGTGGTGATGTGTAAAAAAAAAAAAAAAAAAACAACCTTCTGTTTTTCCTGGTATATTTAATCTACCTCTCTTTAAATCCTCTGTCTACGCTCACTTGAGAGATCTGCATTAGGCTGGGTGGGTTTCCTTCTATTCTTTAAGTATGCCCTGTCTTTGAAAAGTGCTCTGTCCTTAAGTGGTAGTAAAAAAAAAAATAAAGTAATTCAGCACTTTAAAATTATAACACTAAGAATTTTGCACTTTCAGTTTTTAACTCAGAGCTATGGGATATTAAGAAATTTAATTCAACATTATCAACTACCTTCTTAACATAACTGAATGCCTAAATACACTAAAATATCTGAAATACGTTCCCAGTTATTTTTTAATTTAGAACAATAGCACCTGCATGCTCTGGACTGAGTCAGAAAACCCCTATATATATTCAGGCTTTGAATATATATAGGAAATATAAGAAAAACCCTGAAAGGCCTACAGTGGGGTTGCCTATGACAACAAATTTCAACGAAGTGTTATCAATGAACATAGGGGAATTGGAAGGTGAAAAATTCCTTGTCATGGTGGATTGGGCAACACATTACTAGCTATTGTTACTATAATTCGTGTCAGTAATTTAAAGGTGAATTTTCTGTACTCCTTATAGTGAAAAGAAAAGAGAAAGGATGGATAGTATGAATGCTTTTTTTAGGATTGAAAGAAAACCTTTGGAGTATATACAGGACTTTGTAAGTAGATTTGATGTGACATTGAGGAGGTGTATGCAGCTGGAATGGCTGAACTAGGAGAGGTACATAAGGGTGGGTTGTTGTTGAGGAGTAAACTATTAGAAAATGAAGAAAAAATAATGTTGGAAGCTTTAGACGGAGATTTGTCATACAAAAGAGTGACTAGTTTTTTAGTAGGAGTAATGGGAAAGAGTTTTCAGAACCAAAACAAGGAAAAGATATGGTATAATGGAGAGAGGAATAAAAATACTGACAGGAAGATGTTTGTTATAACTGTTAAAAGGAGGGACATATGCAAAGGTTATGTCCAGAATATAGAAGAAATGACAAAGAATGTAATGGTTGCGGAAAGAAAGGACATGTGATGGAAAACTGTTATATGAGGGACAAAGAATGTTACAAATGTAAAGAAAAAGGACATTTTGGCGAATATGTGTAATGAAAGAAAACAGGTAACAAAAGAAGTAATATTATTGGGTAACAGAGGGATGGAAGAGGACAACTGGGATATAATCAGTGCTATAGTTGATACTGGTTATAAGAACAGTGTAGTGGGAGCAATTCTTTCGACATTACATAGGGAAAAATTAGTGAAAATGAAGGAATCTGAAAGGAAAATAGAAGCAACTTATGTTTCCAGGGAAAGGGAATGTAAGTGTCATAGAAAATTTTTAATTCCTGATTGTCATAGGTAATCATAAAGCATTACTAGAAACAGAAATATTAGAAGGAAATATCCCTTGGTTGATAGGGACAGTAGTGTTTAGACAAATTAAGGGCTAGGATAGATTTTATGAATAAATATTTAGAGTGTAAGCATCCTATCATAAAAGAGAATATACCCATTAACATAGATAATAAGGGACATACCAGAATAAAATTGAGGGAGAGAAAGAATAGAGAGAATGTGTGGTTAACACTTAAGGAAGCAAATTCTATATTAAATGAGGAAAAATGGAAAAATGCCTGTTTGAGGTTACATTTGCAATTTGGCCATTGTGCATTTGATAAATTACAAAAATGATTAATAAAGCATAGGGTAATGATGAGGATTACAAAAGGGTGAAGAAAGAAAGGTTACAAACATTAAAAGAGGTATGTATTAATTGTGAGTCATGTAAGAAATATAAGAAAAATCCTGAAAGGCCTACAGTGGGGTTGCCTATGACAACAAATTTCAACGAAGTGTTATCAATGGACATAGGGGAATTGGAAGGTGAAAAATTCCTTGTCATGGTGGATTGGGCAACACAGTACTGTCAAGCAAAATGGATAAAAGATAAGAAACCTTCAAATTTAATGGAGTGTATAATGGGAAAAATGGATTAGCTATTTTGGGGCACCTCAAAAGATAATAACTGATGGAGGTAGAGAATTCCAAAATGAAGAAATAATTGAATTTACTTCCCTTATTAATGTAAATTCTCTACCTCCATCAGTTATTATGTCCATTGATAACACTTCGTTGAAATTTGTTGTCATAGGCTAGGATAGATTTTATGAATAAATATTTAGAGTGTAAGAATATACCCATTAACAAAGATAATAAGGGACATATCAGAATAAAATTGAATTTTTTTTTTTTTTAAATTTAAATTTAAAATTTTAAAATATGTACAGCAAGTGAGAGTCCATGGAGCATTGGTAAAAGTGAAAAGACAGTTGGAACACTCAAGGAAGGAATGAGGAAACTAAAGGAGGATGTAGTCAAAGGAAGAGATTAAAGGAGTTAAAGGAATTAATGGAATTACAAATGCTGGTAAAAGATAAGATACAAGAGAAAGAATGAAGAGATCGGATAAGGAGGGCATTAAAAGGCAAAATTACGGTTCATGGAATTGACGAAGCTCAAATAAGAGATAAAGTCTTTTATAAGAAGAAAGGAAGAGGAAGGAAAAGTGGAGAGGACCAGGGAGAATAATAGGTAGAGATGGTAAAGTAGTAATGGTTAAACATGGAGCATTAATAAGGGAAGTAAATAAGATACATATAACAAAATTACAGAAGGCAGGTGAGAAGATGGAAGAGAAGGAAAAGAAAAGGGAAGCGAATGAGGAAAAAGAAGAAAAAAAAGGGAAGATGATTGGTGAAGAGGAGGATGAGAGGAGGAAGAAAGTGAGGAGTTATTGCAGGAGGAAGATGATGATGAAAGGAATGACTTTAGTGAAGATGAAATGGTTCATCCTTATGATATTTGAAAAGGAAGAAATTATCGAATAAGACATGAGGATGAAAGAGTGGTGGAGAAGAGTAAAAGAAATGGGTTTGGGAGGCAAAAGAGGAGGTAAATTCAATGATACTTATAACGTTAAGGATTTAGATTCTGAGGAAGAGTTTTGGGCAGACTTAAGAGAATATGAAGTAGAGAAAGATAAAGGAGACCAAGGTGAAACATACTTCAGTAAAGGTAAGGTAGTTACCTTTAAGAATAAAGAAACTGATCACATGGAGCAAATAAAAGAGGCAAAAAAGGAGATTTCAAGTTGGAAAGAGAATAATGTCTTTGAAGAGATTGACAGAGATAAAGAGACTAAGGTACTTAAAACAAGGTGGATAATTACTGAAAAGGAGAAGGAGGGAGACAAGATATGTAAAGCAAGATTAGTGGTGAAGGGTTTTATGGAAAAAGAATGTTTAAATATAGAAGATTGTGAAGCACCCACTTTTTCAATAGAAGGGTTAAAAGTAATCTTGGCTTTAATCAATATGAAGGATTGGCAGGTAAAAACATTGGATGTGAAGACAGCATACTTGCAAGGAAAGGAAATGGAAAAAGAGGTAGTGATAAAACCTCCTGAAGAGGCCAATACCTTAAAATTATGGAAATTAAAGAAAGCAGTCTACGGGTTGAAAGATGCAGCTAGAAAATGGTACGAGAGTTTAGTTGAATTGTTAATAAAAATAGGAGGGAAAAGAAGTAAAATAGATAATACCATATTTAAATGGTAAGATGGTGGTAAGGTTTATGGCATAATGGGGATTCATGTAGATTATCTCATTTTTGGAGGTAATAAAATATTTGAGGAGAAAATTATATCGAAAATAAAGGAGGAGTTGAAGGTTGGAAGAGAAGAAAGCAGAGTTTTCAAATATTTAGGAATAGAAATTGAACAAAAGGTAAAAGGGGATATTTATAGAAGTCAAAAAAAGTTATTCAAAGGACAAATTGGTGATAAACAGGATAAACAAGAATAATAAGTATGAAAGGTTAAATGAAGAGGAGGATGACCAAATATAGATCATTGTTAGGAAAATTAAATTGGATGTCACAGAATACTCGTCCAGATCTTAGTTTTGACGTGAGTTTCTTTGGGAGGAATATGAAGGAGGCAAAAATAGAAGATTACGAGGAGCTGGTTAAGGTAGCAGAGAGAGCAAAAATAGAAGAAATTCAAATGAAAATACCAAAATTAAAAGGAGGAGGGGAGGATGAGATTGGAGGTTTACTCTGATGCTTCATTTGGCAATGTGAGCGAAGGAAGAACACAAATAGGGTATTGTGTGAAGGATGAAGGACATGGCAGGTAATTGTTGTCCTTCTATTATGGAAGTCAAAAGTAGCAAAATGAGTGGTAAGCTCAACTTTGTCGGTTGAAACCTTGAGTATAATTGAAGCTATAGAATGGGGGGAATATATTAAGTATTTATGGGAAGAATTAACAAACATAACTGCTTCTGATAACATAGACATTATAGCAATGACAGATTGTAAATCTTTAAGGGACAGTATAAAATCTATGAAAGGGTGTAAAGAATAGGAATATTAAGAATAGAATTAGCAAATTTAAAAGGAAAAATGGAAAATAGGATAATAAAGTCGGTTGAATGGGTAAATTCTAGGTTACAATTAGCAGATGGTCTTACAAAGGAAGACAATAGGAAAAACAAGTTGGAATTAAGAAAGGGCATTGGGATGTGATTAGGGGGAAAAAAATGAGAGAGAAAATTATAAGATATTTGATTTCTTTTCAGGTAGGTAAGTGTGGAACTTTTTACGTGATGTGGGGGCTTATGCTTATCTTTAGGTATGGGTTCCCCTATGGTGAATTTTTATTTTATAATGTTTTTTTTAGGTTTCAGACTAAATTTTGAAATAAGTTTTATGCCTTTGACAAATGCAGAATTTAATCTCCTATATAGTTAATTTTATATTTATTCATAAAAATAGAAAGAGATTCATATGGAATAACCATAGATACCTGATGTTTACAAGATAACTCCATTCAGATTATAGGAGGTACAAGTGAGCTTTCATAGTCTCATAATCTATGCTTTTACTATTTCTTGTCTGTTTTACTCTTGAAAGTTTATTTGTCATTTGCTGATTCATCTAGGGATCTTCGTTTTGGGACAGGTTAGTACTTGCTTTGTGGTATTTGGGGTAAAGTTTTAAAGTAGAAAAGATTTATGAATCATGAATGACTAAATACACTGAAATATCTGAAATGGGTTCCCAGTTGTTTTTTAATTTAGAACAATAGCACCTGCATGCTCTGGACTGAGTCAGAAAACCCCTCTTGATCTTTAAAACCTAGCTATTGTTACTATAATTTGTGTCAGTAACTTAAAGGTGAATTTTCTGTACTCCTTATGAGGTTTTATACAGAGCTGTGAAGTATGTAGTGATGTCATTGATAAAAATTTTACATTAAAGGATATGAATGCAATGTGGAAGTCAAAATTTTGAGCATCTGGAAATCCAGATGCAGTTTTTCATTTCCACATTTGTGCAAATGAGGATTCATTTTCTATTGCTAAGATTTAAATTATAAAGTGTGAAAATTTCAAAAATCATATCATAAAATTTATAACAGAATAGATGTCTAAGTGACAGTATATCATAATTAAAAGTTTTATGAACTAACAAAATAAGTAGTGAAATCAATCAATGATATGATAAAATTGTGATTCATTTTGTTCTTTATGTCAATATATTCAGTTCATTGTTTCAATCTACCCATTGATTCATTTTGCCTAATAAATAGTGTATGATAAACACAGACTCTTAAAGCTTCATAAACTGAGACAGTGGGGTGGGGTGTGATTATTTAAACAGTAAGCAACTCTTTTGTAAATTCAGTTTGTACCATTAACTGAAAGTCTTAAATACCTATGTGAAAATAGCTTAAAACCTGCAAATTTTAACTCTTTGATTGCAGACTTGTGTTATTAACTGTGCAAGGTACATATGTGACTATGGAACTCAAATTTTTTTTTTTTTTTTTTTTTTTTTTGCCACTAAAGAAACCACATTCAAGGTCTGGTTACTTGGGTAAAATGTTCATTTGATGCATCTATATTTTGAAACAAATTTTGAATTATAAATTCATTATATATATATATATATATATATATATATATATATATATATATATATATATATATATATATATATATATATATATATATATATATATATATATATATATTTTTTTTTTTTTTTTTTTTTCATGCAAAAAAAAAAAAAAAAAGAGAAAATTTACACCACTAGGTCTTAGATTTTGCTTAAACTTTGTTTATCTACTGTCTTTTACCTAAAAACAAAGAAAATGAGGTTAAAAATTTTTAATATTTTTTTGGGGGATTTTATAACCCCCCAAAATTTGGAGTTTTCAAAATTTTTGTTTTTTTCAAGAGGTCATATCTTTGGTTCTAGAAGTGATAGAGTTGTGAAACAAAATGCATTCTATGCCAAATTTCCTGATAAACAAGAGTTACTCTAAGCATTTTTTACCTTAAATTATTTTGTTAAAAGTTATAGAACATTTAACATTTGGGGGCTGCTTCTCCCCCTTATGGCCAATCGATACAAAAAATTTTATTAGTGTTAAAAATGTTTCTATATCATATTTTCATAAAAGTAAACAATGAAACACTTGATAATTTAAGTATTTAATGCATAAATTTTACTTTAAATAATTGGAGGTGCACAGAAATTAGTATGTTTAAATACTTTTTATAAATTTATAATACTTTAATATTTTATATTCATTTATTAATTACTTTAATTTGTTTCTACTTACAGATCAGTAATTATTTAAATGTAAATATGTCTGGTAATTATAAAAAATCGTGTTGCAACCCTTATTATAAGCATAAAAAAATTTTATTAAAAAGTTTAAGTCCCATTCCACAATGCATTTGAAGGAATTACAAGTTGTCTGTCAATTTTGTCAACAATGCATTGTGGAATGGGACTTAAACTTTTTAATAAAAATTTTTTATGCTTATAATAAGGGTTGCAACAGGATTTTTTATAATTACTAGACATATTTACATTTAAATAATTACTGATCTATAAGTAGAAACAAATTAAAGTAATTAATAAATGAATATAAATATTAAAGTATTATAAATTTATAAAAAGTATTTAAACATACTAATTTCTGTGCACCTCCAATTATTTAAAGTAAAATTTATGCATTAAATACTTAAATTATCAAGTGTTTCATTGTTTACTTTTATGAAAATATGATATAGAAACATTTTTAACACTAATAAAATTTTTTGTATCGATTGGCCATAAGGGGGGGAAGCAGCCCCCAAATGTTAAATGTTCTATAACTTTTAACAAAATAAGTTTTAAGGTAAAAAATGCTTAGAGTAACTCTTGTTTATCAGGCCATTTGGCATAGAATGCATTTTGTTTCACAACTCTATCAACTTCTAGAACCAAAGTTATGACCTCTTGAAAAAAAAACAAAATTTTTGAAAACTCCAAATTTTGGGGGCTATAAAATCCCCCAAAAAAAATATTAAAAAATTTTTAACCTCATTTTCTTTGTTTTTAGGTAAAAGACAGTAGATAAACAAAGTTTAAGCAAAATCTAAGACCTAGTGGTGTATAATTTTCTCTTTTTTTTTTTTTTTTGCATATATAAATTAATATATATATATAATATATATATATATATATATATATATATATATATATATATATATATATATATATATATATATATATATATATATATATATATATAATATATATATATATATATATAATGAATTTATAATTCAAAATTTGTTTCAAAATATAGATGCATCAAATGAACATTTTACCCAAGTAACCAGACCTTGAATGTGGTTTCTTTAGTGGCAAAAAAAAAAAAAAAAAAAAAAAAAAATTTGAGTTCCATAGTCACATATGTACCTTGCACAGTTAATAACACAAGTCTGCAATCAAAGAGTTAAAATTTGCAGGTTTTAAGCTATTTTCACATAGGTATTTAAGACTTTCAGTTAATGGTACAAACTGAATTTACAAAAGAGTTGCTTACTGTTTAAATAATCACACCCCACCCCACTGTCTCAGTTTATGAAGCTTTAAGAGTCTGTGTTTATCATACACTATTTATTAGGCAAAATGAATCAATGGGTAGATTGAAACAATGAACTGAATATATTGACATAAAGAACAAAATGAATCACAATTTTATCATATCATTGATTGATTTCACTACTTATTTTGTTAGTTCATAAAACTTTTAATTATGATATACTGTCACTTAGACATCTATTCTGTTATAAATTTTATGATATGATTTTTTGAAATTTTCACACTTTATAATTTAAATCTTAGCAATAGAAAATGAATCCTCATTTGCACAAATGTGGAAATGAAAAACTGCATCTGGATTTCCAGATGCTCAAAATTTTGACTTCCACATTGCATTCATATCCTTTAATGTAAAATTTTTATCAATGACATCACTACATACTTCACAGCTCTGTATAAAACCTCATAAGGAGTACAGAAAATTCACCTTTAAGTTACTGACACAAATTATAGTAACAATAGCTAGGTTTTAAAGATCAAGAGGGGTTTTCTGACTCAGTCCAGAGCATGCAGGTGCTATTGTTCTAAATTAAAAAACAACTGGGAACCCATTTCAGATATTTCAGTGTATTTAGTCATTCATGATTCATAAATCTTTTCTACTTTAAAACTTTACCCCAAATACCACAAAGCAAGTACTAACCTGTCCCAAAACGAAGATCCCTAGATGAATCAGCAAATGACAAATAAACTTTCAAGAGTAAAACAGACAAGAAATAGTAAAAGCATAGATTATGAGACTATGAAAGCTCACTTGTACCTCCTATAATCTGAATGGAGTTATCTTGTAAACATCAGGTATCTATGGTTATTCCATATGAATCTCTTTCTATTTTTATGAATAAATATAAAATTAACTATATAGGAGATTAAATTCTGCATTTGTCAAAGGCATAAAACTTATTTCAAAATTTAGTCTGAAACCTAAAAAAAACATTATAAAATAAAAATTCACCATAGGGGAACCCATACCTAAAGATAAGCATAAGCCCCCACATCACGTAAAAAGTTCCACACTTACCTGAAAAGAAATCAAATATCTTATAATTTTCTCTCTCATTTTTTTCCCCCTAATCACATCCCAATGCCCTTCTTAATTCCAACTTGTTTTTCCTATTGTCTTCCTTTGTAAGACCATCTGCTAATTGTAACCTAGAATTTACCCATTCAACCGACTTTATTATCCTATTTTCCATTTTTCCTTTTAAATTTGCTAATTCTATTCTTAATATCCTATTCTTTACCCCTTTCATAGATATTATACTGTCCCTTAAAGATTTACAATCTGTCATTGCTATAATGTCTATGTTATCAGAAGAAGTTATGTTTGTTAATTCTTCCCATAAATACTTAATATATTCCCCCCATTCTATAGCTTCAATTATACTCAAGGTTTCAACCGACAAAGTTGAGCTTACCACTCATTTTGCTACTTTTGACTTCCATAATAGAGGACAACAATTACCTGCCATGTCCTTCATCTTCACACAATACCCTATTTGTGTTCTTCCTTCGCTCACATTGCCAAATGAAGCATCAGAGTAAACCTCCAATCTCATCCTCCCCTCCTCCTTTTAATTTTGGTATTTTCATTTGAATTTCTTCTATTTTTGCTCTCTCTGCTACCTTAACCAGCTCCTCGTAATCTTCTATTTTTGCCTCCTTCATATTCCTCCCAAAGAAACTCACGTCAAAACTAAGATCTGGACGAGTATTCTGTGACATACAATTTAATTTTCCTAACAATGATCTATATTTGGTCACCTCCTCTTCATTTAACCTTTCATACTTATTATTCTTGTTTATCCTGTTTATCACAATTTGTCCTTTGAATAACTTTTGACTTTTATAAATATCCCCTTTTCCTTTTGTTCAATTTCTATTCCTAAATATTTGAAAACTGCTTTCTTCTCTCTTCCAACCTTCAACTCCTCCTTTATTTTCGATATAATTTTCTCCTCAAATATTTTATTACCTCCAAAAATGAGATAATCTACATGAATCCCCATTATGCCATAAACCTTACCACCATCTTACCATTTAAATATGGTATTATCTATTTTACTTCTTTCCCTCCTATTTTTATTAACAATTCAACTAAACT
>SEYY01015395.1:0-12500 GCA_009176605.1 Armadillidium nasatum | reverse complement strand
TTGGGATGGAAGGACTAAACGAAAATGAGACCGAGATGATTGGAATGTGCGCAACAAGGGATCTTTTGATAGGACGTACATGGTTTCGGAAGAAAGACATTCGTCGGTTAGTGGGGTGAATGGGGAGAGGAGGTTGTTGAATTATGTGTACGTGAGATGGGAAGAGGGGAGCAAGTTGTTAGATGGGAATGTACTGAGGGAAAAGACGATGGGTATTTCTGACCATTACTTGGTAATGACAAAAGTAAAAGTTAAAGGGGATGGGAAAAAGTTTGGGAGAAGGTGATGGTGGTGGTCGTAGTGTCATTGGAAAGGTTAGAAGAAGAGCAGAAAAAGAGAGATTACATAAGGGGTATAAGGGAGAAATGATGGGAGGTAAGGGGAAGTGAGATAAAAGGGGTAGAGGAGGAATGGAGTTACATTGAAGGGATCATTTGTGGAAGTTGCGAAAAAGGTGTGTGGAGTGATGAAAATAGGGATTGGTAGATGGAAGGACTGTGGTGAAATGAAGAGTTTGGGAATATGGTAAAAAGTAATGAGGAGGCCTTTAGCAAGTACTTGAGTACGAAAGAGGATAGAGTATATGAGCAGTATAGGGAGAAGTGTAGGGAAGTGAAGAGGGAGGTTAGGAGAGCAAAAATGAGAGCGAATAAAGAGTGAAAAGAAAATTAATAGAATTTCAAGGAGATAATCAAGATATTGTAGCAAGAGATAAATAATGCAAGGAGAGAGAGGGAATAGCTGGTCTAGAGGGGAGAATGGTGAGTTCGTACAAGATAGAAAGGAGATAGGAGAGATATGGAGAAGATATTCGTATTTTAATGAATAACTGAATGAGGGCATTGGAGGAGAGTAGTGGGGAATGATGGGGAGGAGTTAGAAGGAGGGGAGTATTAGTAGGGAGGAGGTGAAAGTAGAAGAGAGAAAGATAAAAAAGGAAAAGTCAGCGAGGATAGATGGTATATATGGGGAAATTTAGGGAACTGGAGATGTGGTTGACTGGTTAGGGAGTGAGCCTCATAAGTGGCAGGATGCGTGCATAATGCCTATATATAAAGATAAATTGGATAAGATGGTGTGTAAAAATTATAGGAGGGTAAGTCTGTTGGGTGTGGCAGGGAAGATTTATGGGAGGGGTACTAGTTTCGAAAATAAATAAAAATTCACTAGAGGAAGTGTGGTTGAAGAAAAAGGGAGCTTTAGAGAAGGTAGAGTACGAGGGAACCAGGTGTTCACACTGAGAATGATAGATGAGAGATTGCCTGAGAAGGATAAAATGGGGTATGCATGTTTTATGGACTTGGAGAAAGCATCTGATAGAGTATGTAGGAAAAGTTGTTTGAGATACTGAGGTAGGGGGGTTGAGTGAGAGGGATCAAATCCTTTTAAGAAAATTGTGCAGAGTAGGTGATAGTGGGTAGGGAGGTTAGGCAATGGTTTAACGTACGAGTTGGGTTGACACAAGGTTGTGATATGATGCCATGTTTTAATAAGTTGACAGATGGTGTTGCTAGTGAAGTGGAGAGGAAAGGTAAGGTTAGATTGAGAAGTATGTAAGGTGAATGGGAAATAAATGTCCTGCTTGTGGATGATAAGGTATTGATAGCGGAGTCGAGGAAAAGCTAAGAACGTTAGAGAGTGAGTTTGTGAGGGAATGTACATCTAACGGAATGAGAGTAAATCCAACAAAAAGTAAAATAATAAGGATAGGTGACGGAAATGAGCCAGTAAGAGGAGAAGAAAGCTAGGTATCAACGTAGGGGACGAGAAATTTGAGGAGGTGGAAGAATTCAAATAGTGAGAATGATGGTGGAGGGAAAAGTGGGGATGGATAGAGTAATGAAAAAGTGATGAATTCAATGAAAGTGATGGGGATTAAGGGGGGAGGGGTATGGAAGATGGGGAGTATACCGAAGGAGAAAGGAAAGAATGTTTGAGAGGATGTGTTTATCATCGGTAATGTATGGGTGTGGAATATGAATAATGAATGCACCGACGAGGAAAAGATTGGAGTTATCAAGATGAAGGGATTGAGGGCGATACGTGGTTTGAGAAAGGTAGATAGGGCTAGGAAAGGAAAAATAATTGAGATTTTAGATGGAAGAGAGGACTTGTGGGCAGGAGAAAGCATCTGATGGATAGAGATATATATTGGATTGATCAAATATGTAGAATGAATGAAAATAGGATGGTAGGAAGAGTGGTGAGTTTTTAGGCTAAGTGGGGAAGTGGGAAGTGAAGACCAAAATGGAGATGGATAGATGGGATGAGGGAGATTTTGGAAGGGAGCGATTGAGTATGGAAGAGAGAAGTAAAGTTGCGTAGAACAGAGTGAGCTGGAGAGTGATAGTGAAAGGGAATGGGAGGTAGGAGTTGTGGGACCACCCTACGAGAGTGAGAAAGGTGATTTGTATTATTATTATTAAATATTATATATATTAATATAATATATATATATATATATAATATATAATATATATATATATATATATATATATATATATATATATTAAAACTACATTTATCATAGAGTTAAAATATTCAGAATATTTAAGTCTGCTATACGGAGAATTAAACCCTAACCTCTTTGATTTTAAGAGTGCTACCTTTGTACAACAACAGTACAAAAGGAAATCCCAATGAGAAAGCTCATGAACAACCTGCAATGCAGATCCCCACCCAAAAACTGCATTCGGGTACAAAGCAACAAGTCAACAGAGACCAGATAGTAACTGACCTGTTGCCTTGTATCTGAGTACCAGAGTGCAGACGGGGAGGGAGGGGGAGGTCCTTTTGAGGATCTTCATGACAGGTTGCTCATGCACTCTCCCATTGTGATTTCTCTTTGTGCTGTCGTGGTACAGAGGTAATACTGTCTTACCATCTAAGAGGTCAGGCTTCGATTTTCAGTACAGCAGACTAAATAAATATATATATATATATATATATATATATAATATATATAATATATTAATATAATTATATAATATAATTATATATATATATATATATATTATAATATATATATATATATATATATATATATATAATATATATATATATATATATATATATATATATATATATATATATAATATATATAATATATATATATATATATATATATATATATATATATATATATATATATATATATATGCAAGCTATGGTAGAGGTCAAACTATCACTTCTTATTATTACGAGGTGAAAGAAATCCCCCATAAAGCCAACCAAGAATTCTAATCAAATAACAAAATATTTCAATCAAAGACCTGAATAGAAGTTGGTACGGCAACTAAAGAAGTATGTGTGTGTGTATGTGTGTGTGCATGTTTGCGCGTATTTGTGGGTGGGTGTGTATGTTTCCTTTTAGCTTCCGAAGACCGATCTATAATTAAATTTATAGACAATTTAACCTAATAATAAAAACTAGCAATATATATTTATGAACTTGGAGCTATATATATATATATATATATATATATATATATATATATATATATATATATAATATATATATATATATATATATATATATATATATATATATATTATATAGGCTTAGGTGGAGATTGTTTCTGAGTTTCGATATTTTTTATATCGATATTTTTTTATGTCGATATTTTATTTTAATCGATACTTTCCTGCCTATAACTTTTTTTATAACTCAGTTTCGTTTCATAGCTCAGTTTCCTTTCTTTCACTGTCATTGTAGTGCGTTCTTGTTACGTTCTTCTGTACGTTACGCCTCTTTATATACGGCAACTTCGGTAGTTCAGGTTATGATAAGTCGAATTAGGTTCTGCTAGAAAAGTAAGTAATAATAATCTTTATATTCTCTTTTTACGGCAACTTCGGTAGTTCAGGTTATGATAAGTCGAATTAGGTTCTGCTAGAAAAGTAAGTAATAATAATTGTGTGTATGTCTATTAATAGTACCTCTGGCAACTCTCTTGTTTACGATAGGCTTCTCCGATATTTCGATTTTCGATATTTTTTAACAATCGAAACTCAGAAACAATCTCCACCTTTACCATATATATATATATATATATATATATATATATATATAATAATATATATTATATATATATATATATATATATATATATATATATGGCTTAGTTGTAGATTGTTTCTGACCTTCGATATTTTTTATATCGATATTTTTTTGTCAATATTTTATTTTAATAGATACTTTTATGCCTAACGAATAAGTGTAATTTGTTCTTTTCAGTTCAGATACCTTAAATTTATGTTATAAACTATAAGTACATTAAAATTATTATTATTATTTAGGTTAAATTACGGCATCTTCGGTAGTTCAGGTTATGATAAGTCGAATTAGGTTCTGCTAGAAAAGTAAGTAATAATAATTGTGTGTATGTCTACTGTAATAGTACCTCTGGCAACGTTCTTGTTTACGTTAGGCTTTTCCGATATTTTCGATTATCGATATTTTCGGACAATCCAAAGTCAGAAACAATCTACACCTTTACCATATATATATATATAATATATATATATATATATATATATATATATATATATATATATATATTATATATATATATATATATATATATATATATATATATATATATATATATAGAGAAAGAGAGAGAGAGAGAGAGAGAGAGAGAGAGAGAGAGAGAGAGAGAGAGAGAGAGAGAGAGAGAGAGAGAGAGAGAGAGAAGAGAGAGAGAGAGAGAGAGAGAGAGAGAGAGAGAGAGAGAGAGAGAAGAGAGAGAGAGAGAGAGAGAGAGAGAGAGAGAGAGAGAGAGAGAGAGAGAGAGAGAGAGAGAAGAGAGAGAGAGAGAGAGAGAGAGAGAGAGAGAGAGAGAGAGAGAGAGAGAGAGAGAGAGAAGAGAGAGAGAGAGAGAGAGAAAGATAGATAGATATAGAGAGAAGTGAGAGAGAGAAAGCGAGTGAGAAAGAAAGAGATAAAGAGAAGCGAGTGAAACAGATAGATAGATAGATATAGAGAGAAGAGAGAGAGAAAAAAAAATAAATTCACATTGTTTTCAAAATAGTACAATACTGTATTGTTCTAATTATTCTCTCTTATTGTTAATATCTTACGATCGGTTTTAATTCTCCTATTAAAATTGTATACGTACGTATGTAAGCACGTAAAGAGTGAAAAAAACGTACATATGTATATAATGGTTTGATTCACGCAGCTTCATGTACTCTCGAGATGGAGCGGAGATGGGGGAAGTGGGTAGGGGTTTTTATTAAACCTCCCCTTCGGAAATATGGGGTGTAAATAGTAATTTTATTTTTTGTGAAAATGCATATTTTTTATTAACACATTTTGTACTAAACAGAAAAATAAATAAATAATCTTCGTCAGCATAAATTTTAAAACTCTAAAATTGTCGTAAATCCAATCAATCAATCAATCAATCAATCAATCAAATCAAGCAATCAAACAATCAATGAACCAATCAATCAATCAATCAATCAATTAATCAATCAATCAATCAGTCAATCAAATCAATCTCTCGTCTAAATTAAAATCTGAAAAACATATCTAAATTTTTTTTTTTATGGTTGAAATAAAGATTAAATTTTGTAATGGTTTGTTAATTAACACAAATGCAGTTCATATGACATTAGAGGGGGTGGAGGGGGAGGGGGAGGATATTCTTACTGAAGATGGGGGTGGGTGGAATCTATATAATGTGTAGCATGTTAATGTAAAATATGTAGTCTGTAAATTCTTATTTCTATATTTAATGCAATTAAATATAGAAATATAAATATTTAGTTTAAGTTTCAATCCTACATAAACATGCAAAGTTACTAAGTTATTTAGCTCACATCATTTTAGATATCATTTATGAAAAGTTATTTACCATCTTTTAATAGGATTCATTTAAATATATTTAAAAATATGAAATCCTCATCAATATAATATTAATTCAGTTCTCAACCATCATTTTTAAAGGATGTTTTTTTTTTTAAGATTACAAGAAGTATTTTACTAGGTTCATCGAATGGTTCATAAAACTAGTAAACTAAAGTTTTAAGATTAAACAAATTACCATTTATGGTTCATAAAACTAGTAGACTAATAAGTTTTAAGATTACAAGTACTACTCTACTAGTTCATCAAAAATGGTTCATAAAACTAGTAGACTAATAAATTTTAAGATTACAAGTACTACTAGCTCATCAGGAATGGTTCATAAAACTAGTAGAGTAATAAATTTTAAGATTAAAAGTACTACTCTACCAGTTCATTGAATAGTTCATAAAACTAGTACACTAATAAATTTATTAAAAATAATTTCAAAAAATATATATAAAACTTACGTGTCAAAATATTGCCGAGAAGGTTTGGAGGTACGCAGAAAAGGACCACCAGTAGATCCGCTACAGCCAAATTAAAAATAAAATAATAAACAGCAGTCTTCATGATTCTAGTCCTACTTATCACCATGAGAACTAAACAATTACCAAGAAGACCGACAATGAAAATAACGACGTAGGCAATGCAAAAGAGAACAGTAATGCTTGAGGAATGTCGTAAAAATTCGAATTTGTAAGTTATGTTATCACCGTCGACGTAAGTATAAAACGATTCCTCATAATCACTGTCTTTAAAAGAATAATTCGATTTCATTTTTTCTTTTTAAAAATACAAAATCCTACTTAAGTGTTCACTGATTGTAACGACTGTTTGTGTGTCCACTTATTCTGAGCACTATTAAAATTTCCACTGAGTGTAACGACTGTTTGTGTGTCCACTAACTCTAACGACTGTTTGTGGTTCCACTGATTCTAACGACTGTTTGTGTGTCCACTTATTCTGAGCACTATTAAAATGTCCACTGAGTGTAACGACTGTTTGTGTGTCCACTAATTCTAACGACTGTTTGTGTATCCACTGATTCTAACGACTGTTTGTATGTCCACTTATTCTGAGCACTATTTAAATATCCATTGATTCTAACCACTGTTTATTCGTCCACTTATTCTAAGCACTAAACTGGATTCTAAAACACCATATTATTGTCCGCTGAGTCCAGAACATCACTTAAATGCCCAATTATTCTAGAACACCACATAAATGTTCATTGTGTGTCTAATGATTCCAAATAACCACTAAAATGTCCACTTATTCGAAAAGACTACAATGTGTCCAATGATGATAAATTTCTGCCATTTTAAAACTACTTTACGATTTCAATATTTAGAACTGGAAATTTGATTAAAAAAAAAATAATTATATAACTTGTAAGAAATAAGGTTTCAATAAAAAAAAATAAAAAATAAATAAATAAATAAATAAATAAATAATAAAATCAAATATATAAATATGAAAAAAGCTATTTATTGTTGTAACCAAACTTAAGTATGAAATAATTTTAAAAAAAATATTTTTAAGATATATAAAAAAATTAAACCACTAATAAAAAACCATAAAAATCTTAACTCATTATAACGTTTAACTTAAATTTCAGACCCACCCTAGCTAACTCTGCCGTGACAATCGCTTCACTAACTTAAGCAATTTATTTTATTATTTTATAATTTGGCAATAAAAGAAAACTAAATTTAAAATTTTTTTTTGTTTTTAAATAATAAAAGATTTCGTGATTTTTATAAAAAGAATCAAAAACGTCCTATTGTTAAGATTTAACAATATAAAAATTCATTAAAAAACTTTTCTAATTACATTTTTCATTATCATCAAAGTTTATTTCATATATGTAAAAATCAAATATATATATATATATATATATATATATATATATATATATAATATATATATATATATATATATATATATATATATATATATATATATAATATATATATATATATATATATATATATATATATATATATATATATATATATATATATATATATATATATATATATATATTATATATATATATATATATATATATATATATATATATATACATACATACATATATATACATACATATATATATACATATACATACACTCACAACCTTTCCCACAAACGTGGGGTGTTGACTACCACAAGCTACAACTGTTGCCAGCATTCATTTCCTCACCACTCTTACTTATCCCTCAATAACTCCTTGACTCCACTTACCCAACCTCCCCTAGGTCTCCAGCTTTCTCTTACACCTTTAACTTCCGATATAAACACCTTTTTAGCCAATCTCTCATTATTCATCCTTCAAACATGCCCAAATCACCTCAGCATGTTCTGTTAAGCTCTCTCAATCATACCACTTCCCTAAGCACATTGCTCCTTTATTCTCATTCCTGATCCATCCCTTCTACTTACACCACATCCCACTCTCAGACTTTTCATTCCGAAAACCTACGCCTTTTTCCTTTTTCTCGCATCTAATCGCCACACCTCGCTCTCCTACATAACTGCTTAATATTTATATTAAATATATTGCAACTTCGTAGCTTAAACCTAAAATATACATTAAGGTTTTAAACTTTCTAAAATCACAAGTTTTACAACGTTTTTCACTAATTATTAATTTAAAATGCAAAAAAAATGCAAAAAAACATCAGTCTATTGAATAAATTTTATCTAAATCTTTAATTCATATTTACAGAGACACTCTGAAAAGAAGTAACACAAAAATTATCGATTATCGACTGACTTTTAGCGATATTGTAATCGATATTATCAATATTGAGAGACCTGAAATCTTCTTAACAAAATCCTTTTGGTTCAATATAACAGATATTAATTGTTCAATTTTCTCCGGTAATAGCCATTCCATCCTCTATATATACAGGGTGAGTCAGAAAGAGAGGAAAATTTTGTCTTTGTAAAGCTTTCATGAGCAGGCAGACAGCTTGTTTGAATTTTGTTAAAATAAATAATTACAAGATACATGTTTGAACGTTCAAACAAATGATAAAAATTTACCCTTGAACCTAGATACACTATACAACTCAGGTCTTAGGATAACGTTTTTTTTCCAGAGTTTGGTATAACGTTATTTTATACAATTAACATCTGCCTAAAATGGGAAACAATCAGTTTCCCAACGTGCTATTAGGAGGTTTGGTAAAAGTTCGCTTTCAACCATCTAAAATCGTGGCGACCATTGAGAATAGGACCACCAACGGGCAATCCATCACACCAAGGGAGAGTTTGGGTTTAGGTGAAGTTTAACTATCTGAGTGTATGTACACGAGTTCCGTAACGTTGAAGTACATTTTTGGCAGTATTATCAGTGCAATATCCGACAGGTCTAGTCATTCATTTTACAGTAATTTTGGATATATTTCACCTATCAGAGGAATATCAAAAAACACGAAGATCAATGAGTTAATTAAGAATCGATGATATCGCACCACACATTCGCGGAAAGCTGATGTAGGAAAGATGTTATTACAGCTGAATGCAGAATTTGCTCACACCAACAATGTTATTGATAACGATACTAGGCACTTGAGATACGAGAACAGCGAAGGACACCGTTAATATGAAAATTGTTGTAAACTAACAGTTTTAGTTTTTGAGTACGATTGTTAGGATATCTGGGATGGTATACTACAATGAACCTTCCATTGCAAATACTTTACACATCCATTATGTCTGCCTATTTCACTTGTGTAAAGATTTCTGTAATAACAAAAAAAGCTTCATAAAGCATAAACATATCTTTTGATTGCACGATGCTTAGTCGTTACTGGGATCATAACAAGGGACCCTACAGGAAACGGGGGAAAAAGTATTGAAACGGCCGAGAATCGTCAAAACAGCTGCATCTCCAAAAGTACTCGGAATAATAACAATGTTCTAATCTCAATCTATCTCCACTATTTGTTGATTCTCTCTCTCTCTCTCTCTCTCTCTCTCTCTCTCTCTCTCTCTCTCTCTCTCTCTCTCTCTCTCTCCTCTCTCTCTCTCTCTCTCTCTCTCTCTCTCTCTCTCTCTCTCTCTCTCTCTCTCTCTCTCTCTCTCTCTCTCTCTCTATCTATATATATATATATATATATATATATATATATATATATATATATATATATATATATATATATATATATATATATATATATATATATATATGTGAATACTAAGAAAACCGACAAACACCGTGACGTACGAAAAAGTTGAAAACACTCTTGGGGTAAAATGTTCTCTTAAATAAACATATTCCGGAATTGCACGATAGAGGTGTTACACAGGGAAAAGACATGCATCACCCGTAGGAACAAACATAAGAAGACAACATCAATGTTGCGATATTATTTAATAACATACGAGGCAGATGGTGATGGTATTCATCACAGTCCCATTCATAGGAATGTGTTCGAAATGTGACCCATTTGCAACAATGCAAAATTCGATTCCGTCTGAGCAGAGAATGAAACGGTCTTTGAAAGACATCGGTAAGTATATGAATATCGTAGCACTGATCGACGGTATGTTGCAAGAACAGAAGAATATTAACATCCGGAACAGGGTCTCCTGTACACGAGAGTTTTCAGGTGTTCCCACAAATAATAATCCAAAGGGGTTAAGGACGGGGAACCATTGCGGAAATACCACAGGAGCTCCGTGACCAATCCAGCGGCTGTGATACGTAATTTCCAAATACTGACGAACTGGTCTCAAAAAGTGAACTGGGTCTCCATCATTCATGTACCACTTGTCGCGATGAACTACCAATAAAACTCGAAATGTGCCTGCAATTAACCCGTATAAGACTGTAAGTAAGAGTGATCGTTCAGGTACTTCGGTAGGATATATGTACCGATTAGATTGTTCGACAATTATACCAGTCTACACATTAACCCGGAATTATTGCTGGTTCCTGTATGGGTGAAAGCCGTGGGGATTTTCTAGTGACCAAAAGTGGGAGTTGTAGAAATTATTCACGCCGTCCCTGCCAAATGACAACATTCCAACAAATATACGGTACCTCGTATTCATTGACTGACTGTCATGTGGTCTACCACCTCTACGTGCATTTCCACATGATGTGCTATTTAGGGAATATGTTCCTCCCACACTACGTCACGGCGTATGTCGGTATACTTAATATTCACCATATATACTACAATATATATATATATATATATATATATATATATATATATATATATATATATATATATATATATATATATATATATATATATATATATATATATATATATATATATATAAAAAGGTTATATTTTCCTACTGACGTAATTTCCACAGTAAGAGTAGCACCGAAAGACTAGAGGACATTTATTAAGAGTAACGTTTCGGGGGAAACTCCCAGCCTCAGGCTGTAATAATAAAATATTTATAATTCACACAAAAGTAAAACACTTTAAAAATATATATTAAAAAGGCCAAAAAATATCTTTCATCACAAATCACAAATAAAACTTAACAAAAACTTCATGTTCTAAAAGGTAGCTAATTCAAACTTTAAAATTAAATAAATATTAAATTCTTAGAAATTGTGTTCAAAAATAATTATTCTATGATAAAAAAACTAAAAATTTAAAACAAGGATGCAATGATTAATAAAAAAAAATAAGAATAGCAATAATAAAAATAATAATATTAATAGTAAAAAAAAAAATAAATAAAAATAAAACACTAAAAATAATAATGATAATAAAACACTAAAATAATGTTAAAAATAAAAAAAATAATAGCAATACTTTAAAAAAAAATAATAATATTAATAATTAAATAATAATATCTAAACTATAAAGGTGCCGACTGGCAGTCCCTATTCAATGCAGATTAAGGTTCTTATAGAGATTCAAAAATCCAGAAATTTCTCCTCTGTAGCTTGGGAGAGAATTTTGAAGTTATCGTAGGTAATATTAGAACCGCATAAAGATGAATGATTTTGGATTGCTGCAGATTCTGCTTCGAGAGTTTGACACCTGTGCTGTCGCACACGACTATGCTCATCCATCCATGTTTCATACGTCGTTCGGTTTCCCCGATGTATGTTCCCAGATTACATCTGGGACAAGAATACGTATAAATAACGCTGGAATAAGGTTCCAATATTAATTATTGTTCTTAAGAACAATATTAAAAGGTTTATAAGGGTAAAAATTACTCAAAATCTTGCGTAAATTCAAATTAAAAGTACGACTGACTCTATTCACAAAAAAGTTGGAAAACTATATATTATTCTAATTTTGGAACCATGGATACTTTCGTCTTTTATTATTACTATTATTTTTAGTATTTTATTTCTGTTATTAATATTACTACTACTACTACTACTATTCTTATTATTTATTATTATTGTCTTTTTCATAAATCAATGTACCCCTGTTTTAAATTTTTAGTTCTTTTTATCATAGAATAATCAACTTTTTTTTAACAACTTTTAAGAATTTAAATTTTTTTATTTAATTTTAAAGTTCGAATTAGTTATCTTTTAGAACATGAAGTTTTTGGTAAGTTTTATTTGTGATTTGCGATGGGAAGATATTGTTTGGCTTTTTTTATCTATATTTTTAACGTGTTTTACTTTTGCGTGAATTATAAG
>SEYY01015394.1:0-2500 GCA_009176605.1 Armadillidium nasatum | reverse complement strand
TTACACATCCATCATTTTCTTACTATTCATCTCTCTCTTAAATGAAAGCTTCTTTACAACCTAAAATTAACTGCATTATGTAGAAATACATGTGTGGGCTTAGATGTTACCTCGAGTAAGTATTGTATATATATATATATATATATATATATATATATATATATTATATATATATATATATATATTATATATATATATATATATTATATATAGATAGATAGATGGATAGATAGATAGATAATACAAAGAAAAGATAAAAGAAGATAAGATATATAGAGATATATATATATATATATATATATATATATATATATATATATATATATATATATATATATATATATATATATATATATATATATATATATATATATATATATATATATATATATATATATATATATATATATATATATATATATATATATACTATATATATATATATATATATATATATTATATATATTAATATATATATATATAATATATATAATTAATATATATAATATATATATTATAATAATATACTATATATATATATATAATATATACTATATTATATATGAGGTCAAAACGTTCGAAAAAATTTTAAAATGACCGAAAATTAAACTAAAGAGAAGAAAATCTTTGAGAAAAAAAAATGAAGAAAACAAGAAATAAAAATAAGGAAAAGGAAAAAAATAAATAATAAATAAAATTTAAAAAAAAGAAAAAAAAGAAAAAAATAAATAATAAATAAAATAAAAAAAAACAAGGAAAGGAAAAAAAAATACCCAAGTAATGTTATAGCACTTAAAAATAAATAAATAAATTTAAAAAAAAAGAACTTTGTATAATGAAACGAAACCCATATTTAATCTTCAAAAAAAAAAAAAAAAAAAAAAAAAAAAAAAAAAAAAAAAAAAAAAAAAAAGTTTAAATAAACTTTTTTTTTTCTTTCTTTCTTTCTTCAAAAACCCCGTTAGTTTTTTTGACTTTAAAGTGAGAAGCGCCTTCGATAATTCAGCTGAAATGACGCTGCGCTTTGCTTTAGACCTCTTTTGTCCAGTTCAGAAGCACGAGTTCTTCTCGCCAAAACAATTCATCTTCACTATGTACATAAATTGCTGATCGTATTAAGTGTATACTCGTCCACACTGTCACATACATACATGGTTAGTATAATATAATAATATTATATATATATATATATATATATATATATATATATATATATAAATTATAATATATATATTTTATTATATATATTATATATATATATTTATATATATCACCACCTCTCACTGGCAGAACACTGTTCAAGGAGAGGGTGAGAAAGGAAAAGAAAAAATTACCTACATGTCCACCTAACACAAATTTCGTCGATGAATACAGAAGTGGGCTTTAAAAGTAATTAAGATTAAATTCGGGAGGAAACAGAACATGGAAGAGAATTCCACAAAACAGAGATGGTTGGAAAGGAAACACAACAGTGGACAAGCCTGGAGTATCATATAACCACACAGAACTCATGTGCAGATAATGCACCCCCATATGTTACGAGGAAGCCGTAAAGGTTGGGACATACGATGATAAGTTCCGTCGAGCATTTGCCTCTGTGGTATCCATAGAAAAAGAGGTAAAACACCAAAGTCACGTCGCAAAGATAAAAGGTCAAGTGAATGGGAAAGAGCGGAACAATTTATAAATCTTTTAACCTTTGACTCAACCCTATCCAAAAGCGATGAGTGAAACCAGAGCCACCCCTGTTATGAAAGCAGTACTCCATACAAAGGCGGATGAGGCCCTTGTATAGTTTGAGTAACTGCGAAGAAGAAAAAACTTCTCGCAGTCTGAACAGAATTCCCAGCTTCTTTGAGGCCGCCTTATCATTGTGGTATGAGGGTTCCAAGCATTGTTTTGTTAATGAGAAGACCAAGAATAATTATATTGTCAACAGGAGACATTGAAAACCATCAAAATTGAAAAATTAGGAGGTATTTTTGAGAGGGAGATTTCTAGAAGCTGAATTTTTAAAGAGTCAAATTTCACAATGTTGAGGCAACCCCACTGGGAAATTCTCTCCAGGTCAGAAAGATTGGAATCGAAAAGATGAGAGGAAACTCTAGAATCAAAGGAAGGAGCAGATTTGAAATGAGTGGAAGAATGTAGGGTAAAGTCATCGGCACGTAAATAAATAGAGTTAAAAGAGCAGCTGAGAAAATCCTTAATAAAAAGTAGGAATAGAGTAGGAGACAAGACAGAACCCTGAGGAGCACCATTATTGAAAGGAAATGAGGAAGATGTCACCCATCAACAACTGCCGAAATGGAATCATTAGAAAGAAATTTAGATATAAGTAAGCAAAGAGAAGGAGGAAACCCAAATAGGAGAGCTTGGAAGGCAGTGACTCATGCCATACCCGGTCAAATGCCTTAGAAATGTCAACCGCTATCACACAAGACGAGCGCCGAAAGCCATTCTGATGATCGGAAAGAAGGTGATCCAAGAAATGAGAATT
>SEYY01015392.1:0-10000 GCA_009176605.1 Armadillidium nasatum | reverse complement strand
AAATTAAGACTCAAGAGTCTATAAACATTTTGGTACCTTCTTTCGCACACATCTCCTTTCCTTAACACCAGAATAATCCTCCATTTGTATTTGTATTTGTATTTGATTCCATAACTTATGTATTGTATTTAATTTTTACAGAAATTATTGATAATGAGTCTGGCAAGACTCGGAACGTCTAATATTAATTACAACTTATATACATATTATTAAACTATTTATGTAAATTCTTCTCTTTCTTCATTGTTGGCTTTGCTGATATTATATATATAATATATATATATATATATATATATATATATATATATATATATATATATATATATATATATATATATATATATATATATATATATATATATATATATATATATATATATATATATATATATATATATATATATATATATATATATATATATTTATTGTTGAAATAGTGAGGAGTCTGCTCCAAAGTTTGTCTGCTCCTACCAAATACATCAGGGAAATTAAACGCAGCTCAACATCACAATTTTACTATACACATTGAATCTGGTTCTGTAATACAAATAATTCAAAAATGTATATAAAAAAAATGTACAATTTACAACTATTTATTTTAAGTGATAAATTAAATAAATATAATAATAAACAATAAACAATTCCTTACTTTCTTGGCAGTTTGAATAATAAAATTATTTTTATTACCTTGGCAAGGTTATTTTATTTCTATTTAATTTATATACTTTATGAATTTATGCTCTTTCTCAACATTTATACAAGATTTATAATAACTAACCTTCAATACTGATGAATTTGGCTGCATATTTTAATTTTTTTAAATTCAAAATTTTTTAACATTTTTATCGAAAATTGTCTCCGATTTCCAAATATATAATTAGTTTTCCATAATTCCAAAGGGTTACTGAGATATGACTACTCAAATTATGGTATGACCCCAAATTTTGGAAGGTTAAAAATTTCCCCCATCTCTTTTTTTTTCGACTGTTTTTTAATATAATCTATGCTGATTCCAAATTTATAATTAGTTTTCATAATTTCCACGGTTCCTGAGAAAAAGACTTTTCAAGTTACACATGTCGAATGACCTTGAATTTCCCGGTATATGGGGCCCACAAAGGAAATTTTTTATTTTTCAAATTTTTAAAAACTTTTTCCGATATTTTTAAAAAAAAATTTTCTCCTGATTCCAAATATGTAATTAATTGTCTATGATTACTAATGGTTACTGAGGTTTGACCACTCAAATTATGGCATGATCTCCCCTCCCCCTAATTTTTAAAATTGGGGAACGCCAGCTTTTGGGGGATAAAAATTTCCGCCACCTATATTTTTCAACTGTTTTTTTTTTTTTTTTTTTTTTTTTTTTTTTTTTTTTTTTAGGTAAAATCTATGCTGATTACAACCTGTAATTAGTTTTTTTATAATTCCAAACGGTTTCTAAGGAAAAGATTTTTTCAGTTACACACATCGAATGACCTTGAATTTGGCGTCATTTAGGGTCCACAAAAAAAAAAAAAAAATTTTTTTTTTTTTTTAAATTTTTAAAAACTTTTGATATTTTTATAAAAAAATTTCTTCTAATTCCAAATATGAAATTAGTTTTTCCATAACTCCAAATGGTTACTGAGATATGACCACTCAAAATATGGCATGACCCACCTCAATTTTTTTTCATGGCTTCATGTGGCAACTACAAAGATTTTTTTAATTTATTTATTTATTTTTTGGGTGGGAGTATATTTTATAGAGAATATTTTCCGGATTCCAAATATGTAATTAGTTTTTCTTAATTTCAAGTGGTTACTGAGATATAACCACTCAAACTAGGAATGTTGTTCATATGCAACATAAGAATGTCTTCAGCAATTATCTCGAAATGGAACTTTTGAGAGAAAAATATTTGGCAAAAAAAAAAAAAAAAAAAAAAAAAAAACTCCTAGATGTTTTTCAAACTTTCTATGTGAATTAGAAAAAGTTAGAAGAAGTTTTATCACTAAGTTTGACTGCAATTGAAATCACCGGTTAATAATAAAAATATTCACTGGAAGACCAAAATTTCCCCCCAAAAAATGAAAATTTCATAATTTCCGATGGTTTTGAACAAACACCAAACCATCCAAACTGTATTATCAATATCTTACATTCATTTGATTCCTACATATGTTTCCCAATTCTTATATATATATATATATATATATATATATATATATATATATATATATATATATATATATATATATATATATATATATATATATATATATATATATATATATATATATATATATATATATATATATATATATATATATATATATATATATATATATATATATATATATATATTTTATGAAATGATTTAGTAAAAAAAAAAAAAAAAAAAAAACAGTTACAAGAGGATTCCCCTTGGGGTCAGACCCGATAAAAAAAATTTGACTCATAGAATTTTTGTAAACTTCACAAAATAACTTTCTTAATAGCTGCTCTTTAAGACTGCCTTGTTAAATCAAAGAGTCGTTAAAAAATTTTTTAGGTGAAAGGGTGGCCTTAATTCGGTTCATGAACTGGACGAATTAGGGTTGTAAATTACATTGCTCTTGTCAACTTGCACATCTTGTTGTAATAGAAAATGTCAATACTTGAAGTTGAAACAAAATCGATAAATAAAAATATATCTACGAAAATCATAGTTTGTTAAGCAATTCTATGAAAAATTAAACAATATTATTGCCACGGTACTATGTTATTGCTTCTGTGTTTCGATATATTGATTGGATGGAAGAAAGAAATCTATCAAAATTTTGATGATTTTTAAGCCAAGTTTCTGGATAGAAGAAGGAAATCAATCAAATTTTTTTTTTTTTTTTTTTGCTAAGTTTAGGCACGGTACTATTGTTTAGTGTTAATACTTTAATATTAATATCGAAGTATGACACGAAAGTTTGAAATTCCGTTGGTAAATCATAAAATAATTCGTTATAATAAACTAATAACAAATATAGGTTGATGCTGTGGTTGATTTTTTTTTTTTTAACATTTTTTCTTTGTAGAAAATTTTTCTTGTATTTTTTATTTTTACGAAGACACAAAGTACTTTATGTAGCAAATAATTTGCGTTTCTTGCTAAATAAATCCATTTTCTTTACTCAAATGCTGTTTTTAATGCTGAAGATTATTTTAATAATAATGGAAGGCTGGTCTTCTGGTTATTCTGTTTATAGTAATTATTTAGTTTATGGTAGGAAATGAATATCTTATAAACTATAACATCTACAAACACATATTTAATTGTACATCAATTAAAGAGATCCTAATGAGCCTCATAAAAAGAAAATAAATAGTATTCAAATGTGTATTTGTGGGGGGCTCTATCCCTATATTCCCTAACCCATATGTAATAAAATATAAAAATTATTCATATCACTGGTTCTGGGTATTCCCTTTTTGGCAAATGTCTTGTTCCACATTTTTTTTTCTTAATTCATCAAAATTACAAAAGTGAAGTGATCCAAAATCTTTTTTTTTTTTTTTAAAAAAAAAAAAAAAAAAAAAAAAAAAAAAAAAACTTTTAAAAAAAAAAAAAATAACTAGGAGTAATAACTACAATCATTTATCAAATTGTACCACTTCAATGGTGTATTATCATTTGGCTCACATTACCAAGTTGCTGTATCAGTATTAGAGAGGAAATTTAAGAAATTTTAGAGCGAAAAAAAGAAAAAAAAAAGAAAAAAAAAAAATTCATTAACATATTAAAATTATGAAGATGGAACATTAAAAAATAAAATAGTTTTTGCATATTCAATTATTTAAATTTTGTTTTTGTATTATTACATATTAAAAGGCCCAGTGTTAGCTAGGTTAGGCGTACATTTACCTTTTAAAGTCTAAATTAGCTAAAGTTGAACTAGTTTATTAGATTTAACAAACTAGTTTAACTTAACATGTAACCTGAACTTTAAAGGGTAAAAGTACGCCAAAAAGCAAGCAAATAGGCCTAACCTAGTAAATACTGGGCCTTTGCTATTCATGTTAAATAATTAAAATATGCAAACAAATTTTTTAATAATTTCAATTAATATTATTTATTTCATTTTGTATATTTTGTTTCTAGATTAGTAACTTTTATTAAATTTTTTTTTTTTTTTTTAAATTTTTTAAAGCTCTGAAATAACTATAAAATTTACTAAATTTTCTCTTTGATACCAATGTAGCAACCTGGTAATGCTAAGCCAAATGCCAGTTAAAGATATACAATGCGTTGTTAAATGATTCTAATTATTACTTAGATAAATTTTTTTTTTAGTTTAAGATTTACCCAAAAAAAATGATTTCAGATCATTTAGTTTTCATAGCTTTGATATGAGGAAAAAAATTATGTGGAATAAGATATTTACCTTTTTTAATGTCTGGTCTACTGTTTGAATTTTGGTTAATTTATTTTGAAAAAGAAAAACTATTTAAACTGTGTTAAATAAACTAAGAATATTTTGGCTCTTGGTTTCCTTCCTAATTTATAGAGAGTATTTTGTTGAGTACTTGCCATCTGAACCTGTGAAATAAGTTAAAGATATTTTAGTCAATCCAGTTTCATTCGTTACTTATATGTACTTTAAAGAGAGAAATAAGTATAAATATTTTTGACACTTACAAGGTAACTTAGAAATATTGTGGTCTTTTGATTTAAATATTACACAACTCACTTCTGAAATATTTTAATTTGTTTTAAGGCAAAGCTACTTCAGAATTTTCCCTAATTTTTTTAATTTATACTTTTTCTTTAGAGTTTAAATAACTTTGAACTGATTGTAAACATTTTTTATTTAAATTCTAATTCATTAACAACTTCAAGGAATTTACAAAATATTTTTGGTTTACTGTGTTTAATAACTTTAATTTTTGTGTGTTTTAGGTTAGTTGCAAAACCTTAATCCCTTTGAGAATAAACTGTGTAATATTTCTGTGAGTCTATAAAGTTTTTCTCAATAAATTGAATTAGTCAATACACCTACCACTTCAAAAGTATTTTATCAAAGCTTTTCTTTTGATATCAGTGGACCATGTTAAATATTTTTGAATAGTTGATATTTACTTACAACTCAAATCACTTTACAAATATAATACAAAATATTTGTCCTGTTTATATGGGAGAATCATTGTAAATTTTTCTGAACATTTCAATTTAGACAACGAGCTTGAATAACTTGGAAATCACTTATGATACATCTTCCAGTTTATAGTGTTAAGTCATGTTCATTTTTTGAAATATTCTCAATTAGTTTTCAGTTCTACCACAACTTATGAAAAATTTTACAGGAGATTTTCCTTAAATTACTTTGAGTTGCTTCAGTATTTTGATATAGTTAACCAATTACTCGATTTATTAATTTTCATTATAAGATAGTATGGATTGTTTTATTATAATTCCAAGGCCTCCTTTGAATTGTTAACAGATTCCAACTGGCATGGTACCAGAAGAGTTACAGTGATATACTTAATGACAATTTATAAATAAAAGGTTTGAAAGCTAAAAAAAAAAAAAAAAATCACATTGTATTGATAATAAAGAAAAGGTAAAAATTCAAGGTCTATCTTGAGTTTTGAAGAATTTATAAGGAGTGGTACCATAAATTCTGAAGAGCATTACAACATCATCTTGATGTATACAATTCTGAAATAAATTTAGAACATTATAAGACATTATAAGAATCAAACAACGCAATACCTGATAAAGAAGATAAGATATATATATATATATTATATATATATATATATATATATATATATATATATATATATATATATATATATATATATATATATATTATATATATATATATATATATATATATATATATATATATAGTGATGGCATCCGCATCCGCATCCGCATCCGCATCCGCACAAAAATCAACATCCGCATCCTCATTTTCGAAAATTAACATCCGCATCCGCATCTTCCGCATCAAAATTAACATCCCGCATCCGCATCCGAACTTTCAAAAATTCAGCATCCGCATCCGCATTTCTTCAAAATTCGACATCGACATCCGCATCCGCAAATTACAAAATTTTACATCCGAATCCATATAATATATATATATATAATATATATATATATATATATATATATATATATATATATATATATATATATATATATATATATATATATATATATATATATATATATATGCGAATTGTAGATCAAGAGTGAGGGTGAAGAGAGAACTATCGGATTGGTTTAGCATAGGAGTGTGAATTGAGACTGGGGTTTGTAATATCTCCATGTTATTTAATCTATTGATGAATGGTTTACTTAGAAAATGGAGAGAGAAGGGAAGAGTATTACGTTGAGAAATATGGAGGGTGAATGTGAAGTGAATGTTTTACTTTTTACAGATGATGCGGCATGTGTTGGTGGCAGAATCTGGAGAAAAGATGAGAATACTTGTGAGAGAGTTTGAAGGGAAATTTGCAAACGAGATTGAAATTTAATCCAGCGAAGAATAAAGTTATAAGGATTGGAGGTGGGGATGAGGAAATGTGGAGGGAGGAATTGGTTTGTAGAAGTGTGGGAATGGAAACTTGAGGAGGTGAATGAATTCAAATATCTAGTAATGTTAGGTGGAAGGTAAGGGTGGGACGGAAAAAGGAATAAAGAACAGAGTGGTAAAAGGAATGAAAGTATTGGGGGGCCTAAGAAAAGTATGGAAGAAAGGAAAAATTTCGAAAGAAATAAAGAAAAGAATGTTTGAATGTATGTGTTCACCTTCTGTATTGTATGTGTGTGAAACATAGACGATAAGTGCTCGGTCGAGAAAAAGTTTCAATGTCTTTGAGATGAAAGATTTGAGAGCGATATATAAATTGAGAAGGATTGATAGGATTAGAAATGAAAGAATAAGGGAGATGTGTAAATGGAAGAAGAGTGTAATTGATAGGAGAGGAGGAGGATGTGCTAAAATGGTTTGGACATATGTGAAGAATGAAAGAGAACAGAATGGTTGGCAAGGTACGTAGATCCGATGTAGATAGGGGAAGGGGAGAGGGAAGGCTGAAGTGGAGATGGATGGATGGAGTGAGAGTGATTTTGATGGAAGGAATTTGAGTTTAGACGAGGGTAGAAGATTTGTGGAGACAGAGATGGAGGGAGGTGGTGAAAGCGTTGAAAGGTAAGAATAGTTATGTTTGTAAGGGAATTGTGCGGGCACCATCAAAATAAAGGTGATAGGATATATATATATATATATAATATTTATATAATATATTTAATCAAAAATTTAAAATCCGCATTTTTTGTAAGGGGAAGTCAGGGAATGTGGGGATCTGAATTATAGGCAGTGTCAATGTGTTGGTATGCAATGGCGCCCAAATTTCCCTCCAATCACCTAACCCCGATACAAATTAAAAATTAACACTTACACTTTGAGCGTGTAGAGGAATTTTCCACTCCTTTGGCGCTTCAATACCTAAGCAAGGCTTCGTTATAAATTCCAAAGTTTGAAAGGACCCGTTCAATGTGGCAGAGATTTGTCTAATTGATGTATTGCAGACACGACAATTTCTACTTCGTTTTAATTTCCAATTTCTCCAAACACACTTAATATCTTCAAACACAGGTAAGTGAGCACACCAATAATGATTTTATGCTTTATTACAAACTTTAATTACCCACCCTATAATAAGTTCTATTAACTTGTAAAAATCTTTATTTTACATACATACTATAATTTATTCTAACAATAAAGGTGTATATAGTGTGAAAAAAAAAATTTCCGCCAGTTCTTAAGGAAATGACTGGACAATTTATGTGAGTCCCAACTGAAAGAAGAACCGTCACCTGGAATGAAGTGGTTAGTAAGGTGTGTAAAGAGTTTTACCTAAACTTTAATAATCTTAACTTTTATAGTGTAAGGATCACTTTCAATCCTTTTTGCTTTGTAGGCTTCTAACTTGACCTCTACTTTAATGAGTACATCTGTATAATTATGCTCATCAATATTCTCCAATGTTTTTGACATAACCATGAGTAGGTGAAAAATCTTCAAAATGAAAACTCCCAAATAAAACCCTATAAAAAAACATAAAAAAAATAAAAATTTACACTTTTTATTATTATTATATATTTATTATTATATATATTATTATTATATATATATATATTATTTCAATTATCGCATTATTTTAATTTCGCTTTACCTTATGAGTGGAGAATGTCTCCTAAAGGGTTATAAGAACGTTCACTTTGTATGGAAGTCGTCCTATCACAAGTTTCACACTGTCAAATATTATATATATATAAATTTCAAGTTTTACGATTTGTTTATTTTTATTTTTAATTTCAAAACTTTTGTTTTTCATATTTTGTATTATAAGTATTTCATTTAATTATTTAATTACCTTGTGGTTATGAAAATTTAATTTTTTGTTTACTTCTTTTTTTTTCTCCAGTACTCCTTCTTATGTATAACTCTCTTCAAATCTTCAGTTTTAGTTTTATGTTATAATTCCTTTATATATATCAAATTACACTGATTTTTCAATCTATAATACTTTTTTAATACTTGGAATTCTTTCATTAATTACTATTAACAACACAAACTTTTAGATTTGACTGAAAAAACAAAAAAAAAGTTTAGTATCCCTAACCTAACAATAACAATTACAGGAAAAATCACTCTAATAATTCGATTTGACCAGTGGGATTGAGACTCTCTCAGTCCCAATTCCACTAAGGTCAACACTCCCTTTATATTCCTCCCCGCTTAAACTTCAACTAGATTGACTTTTACTCATTCGTACTTTCGCCTCTTCAATATCTCTTGTTCCTTTTTTGCATTTTTAATTATTTTGTCAAGATCTTTGATCAATTCTCTGCTATTACTATTTCTTCTCCTTTTCCGTTCATTAATAAAGTCGCGAACAGTTATGCTCGCCTCCGTATCAGCATCATCACTATCATATTGTGTGTAACTAAAAGAATAACCATGTGGGTTAATAAAAGATTTAGGCATGCAATACTGATAGGAAGAAGGACAAGAAGGCATTTGAGTTATACATTGTGTGTGGGTGTCTGGTGAGGTAATATTCCCCTCACGTGTAGGTGGTATAAAGAGACCCTGACTAGAAAGGCCCTCACGAGAAGTGGATGGTTGATTAAGGTCCGTAAAATGGTATAATATGTGAGATACATGATCTGGAACTTCATCATGTTCCACATTCTGATAGTTTGAGGAAGGATGTATCACTCGTCTGTTTGCATCGATGGTTTGAAGCGAGACTATAGGGGCATCCCCCAACAAAGGTTTTCCTTGAAGGTGTTACTGGGAGTTTCAGGTGGAGGTGGAATGTTGTTAATTTCACGGATGGACTTTAAAATACTTTTATTTCTCTTCCAATAATATTTAAAGAATAATTGGTTCCCATGTAGTCCGTCGGGAAGCAATTCAGAGTTTAAAATATCCGTTACTCCTTGGAGGTAATTGACATGTTCTACCCCTCTCCTCTTGTGATGTACGGCATCAGGTCTTTTTTTAATATAACAGTTTAACGCACTATTGCCATATATGAGGTGTTTTCCTTCCCAGTAATACACATCTTGATACAGTGACGTAAACTGATGATAAAGGTTAACAGAATGTTTACGCATCCTTTCCGGGTTATAGTCAACATGATCCCTCAAAAAATTCCGATACTTCTCACCCCAAGCACGAACAATCCTGGTTTGATTAAAGGTGTACAAATCTTTGATGGCGGGGATTGCTAAATAAACCATACACTTGGGATTCACTTGGTACACATACCTCATAATTTGATTCATGTGACGTGGTATGTCTTGCAATGAGAAAAATGTGGCAGGGCGGAAAATGGTGGTGTCTGGCTTGCCTCGGGTTCTTATACTAGTACGACGCCATCCATAAGGAGTAAGGGCCCAAACAATAATTAGATGAGTTGTGGGCTTCATTTGCCTTTTTATTTGATCTAAGCAATAGTC
>SEYY01015391.1:120000-132528 GCA_009176605.1 Armadillidium nasatum | reverse complement strand
TATATATATAATATATATATATATATATATATATATATATATATATATATATATATATATATATATATATATATATATATATATATATATATATATATATATATATATATATATATATATATATATATATATATATATATATATATATATATATATATATATATATATATATATATATATATATATATATATATATATATATATATATATATATATATATATATATATATATATATATATATATATATATATATATATATATATATATATATATATATATATATATATATATATATATATATATATATATATATATATATTAAATAGTTTTTAAAACGTCAGAGTTGGAATGGAAGAGTTGCACTGGTGAAGCACAAAACAGTGGTGAAGTTGAGGAAGTGGTTAAGAAGAAGAGTTGAGATAGAAATTATTATTTTAGAGGAAAAACTGAAGTTTTGCATTTAATGGAGATAGCGATGATAAAAATATGGGAAAAGATATTTATTATTTGGATTGGTAAATTGATTTTGAGATATGAAAAGGAGAGTTGGATGAAGAAATCTGTGGAGAGGAGAATACTTCAGGCAGTAGAGATAAAGTCTTTGACAGCTACAAATGAGCAGTAGAGATTAAAAAAAATGATGTAAGTGGTGAAAGAATAGAGGTTTGCCAAAATAATAACAAAAAAGGCATGTCTCTTTTGAGGTGGTTGAATCACTAGTAGAGGATAGAGGAAGGGAGAGTTGCCAGTGGGTGTTTCGAGCGGATGCTGGATCAAGGAAGACCCATTCAGAGAAATAAAACAGAAAGGATGGAAGGAAGTCATCGAAGAGACCCTTTGAAGTGGTATGCCGGATTTTAGAGCTCTGTCGGAGGAAAAGATTTTCCATGATGGAAGAGGACGGAGGAACATATTTTTTGCCCTGACAGACGTTTCATCTGCTTCAAAGATATATATATATATATATATATATATATATATATATATATATATATATATATATATATATATATATATATATATATATATATATATATATATATATATATATATATATATATATATATATATATATATATATATATATATATATATATATATATATATATATATATATATATATATATATATATATATATATATATATATATATATATATAATATATATATATATATATATATATATATATATATATATATATATATATATATATATATATATATATATATATATATATATATATATATATATATATATATATATATATATATATATATATATATATATATAAATATATATATCCTCCGCTGCAAAAAGGCCAGAGGTCTACTAATTTCTACCGGAATTGAGAAAAAAAGAGGTCCTGAGCGCTAAAGGCCGACTTGTGAAGATACACAGAGTATTTAAGTGTGCAAGTCAAAGGAAGTTGAGGAAACAGATAAAGAGAGTGTGTTTCAGACGCTACCAGTAGAGTACACGTAAGACGGTTAAGTCTAGGGTCGGAGGGTTAGATAGAGAAAGGATGAGACTGTGTAAAAAGACATTTCTCAATACCTCTTCTTATTGGAGAAAGTATGCGACGTGAGAGTTCAGAAGAGCAATGTCCGTTGAAATAAATATAGTATTGAGAGAATGACGAAACAGTTCGACTGGCAGAAAGAGATTGGAGAGAGTTAGTAATACGAAAAGCCCTAGGCTTCATATTTTCGAAAAGAACTGTATTAGTGGAACCACTCCAAATGTGTGAGGCGTACTCCATACAGGGGCGAACACCACTCCTTTAAAGAGCAAACAACTGTGGTGGAGTAAAAAAATCTGAAGGTGCCTTAGAACCCCTAACCTCTTAGAAGCTAGTTTAGAAAGAGAAGTAATATGGTCGCTCCAAGAAAGATCACGAGAAAAAGAAACACCGATAATATTAAGAACAGATGAAGGTTTGAGTTATGTGTTTTTGAAGAAGATATCTTAGTTGTGTGGATATATAGATAATATATCTCACAATATAAAATTCATCTGTAATTTTCATTTGAGTAGAGAGATGGAGGAATTGAATTTTAGAGGCATTTAAAACGACCATGTTTTCTCTGCCCCAATTTGAAATACGTTTTAGATCAGAAGTCAGTTGTTCAAAGGTTAACCTCCTTGCGTTTATTAACTACTGTTGAGAGAGAAGTCTTTCAAAGTAAAAGGAGTAATGAAGGGTAGAGTGGATAGAAGTGTGAGTGTGAGTGTGCATAGAAGTGGATAGGTGAAGAAGTAATAGAGAAAACGTCATTAATGAAAAGTAGAAAAGTAGTCTATACTTTACTTAGCAAAATAAATTGCAGTTGTTTTTAATATATATATATATATATATATATATATATATATATATATATATATATATATATATATATATATATATATATATATATATATATATATATATATATATATATATATATATATATATATATATTCTTGAAAAGTTCGGGAGTATGACCCCAAACTGAACTCATTTCCCCACCAAAACCCACCCTAAACATTTTTCCTTTCTATAATCTCAGCATATTTGATTGTTTAGCAAGGGCTTTAATTAGCCAATCAAAATATTCAAAATTTTCTTATATTAATGTGTATATGTTCCCAATTGTACATCAGTTTTACAAGTTTCTAAATTTCCATTTTACCCAAAATTTATTTATTTCATGTTATTCCACTTTACATTCTTTGCATTTACAATTTTATTTCACTACGTATATTATTTTTCCATATTATTTAATATAATCTAATACCCGTTTTCTTTGCAAAGCTAAAACCAAAATAATTTGTTATTTTCCTTTTTGACACAGATTTTCTTAACTTTTTTTTAATGTTATACATTAAAGTACATGCATACAATACCCAAATAATTTAATGAACACCATGACATCAATTTTACAAATTTCTAACCATTTTACCCAACATTTACTTTGTCCATCTTAAAGCACATAGAATTTTTTGCATTTATATTTTATTTCACTATACATATATTATTATTCCATATTATTTAATATATTCTAAACTAATATACGTTTTCTTCACAATGCTATAACTAAAATAATGTTATTTTCCTTTTTTACCAGATTTTCTTAATTTTTTTAATTCAATACATTAAAGTACGTTGATACATATACATACAATACCAAAACAACCTCATGCGCACATACCCAGACACACTCATATATATATATATATATATATATATATATATATATATATATATATATATATATATATATATATATATATATATATATATATATATATATATATATATATATATATATATATATATATATATATATATATATATATATATATATATATATATATATATATATATATATATATATATATATATATATATATATATATATATATATATATATATATATATATATATATATATATATATATATATATGCATTCACAATCACATATATATTCTCAGATACATATACAATCACATACTCAGGCACATACACTCAAATACATGCATATACACATACATTCGCTCACTCCTGCACAAATTCCCAGATACATATATAATTATACTTTCACTCACTTACTCACACAAACACAAGCGTAAACATATTTCCATCCACTAAATATATCTTTTTCAGTTTGCTAACTTTGGCCATTTTTCTTAACAAACTCATACCGTTTCACGATTCCTACATTTTTTCATGATAAGGTCATCATACCTTTCCTTCTATATATCCCAACTCCAACTCCTTCTCGTACTCAAACCTTTTCCATTTTAAGATCTCTATACCTTCACTTTAGAACTTCTCAATCTTTCCATTTCACATATCCAGGCCTTCAGTTGCTTCACGAGCTACCACCCTCTCAGTTTTAAGTTTCAGCCCTTCACTTTTCGCTCATTCTTGATTTACAATCATAAATTATAAACACTCGCTAACTTATTTGAAACTATTTTTCATTAACATACTGTCATTTATGACATTATAAACATAAAAGCTACTTTATTTCATTCAAAAAATATTATAAACATGTGCTAGTAGGTCTCATACATGTGGCGTTGATTTAAGAAGCTAAAATATCAACTCATTGCTTCTACTAAATAACTCATTCATCTGTAATCTTCATTCTTTTTAATGTTTCATTTTAAATTTTAATGTTTTTCATTTTTATTTTGTAAATTTTTAAATTTTTTATTGTGAGTAATTTGTTTATTTCAAGTTTTATTTTAAATTTTAGAGTTTCAATTCGAATATTTATTTGTATTTTTAGTTTCATGTCTGTTTTTTCGTTTTTATTTTCTACATTTTAATGTTTCATTTGTATTTTTATTCATTTTTAATATGTCAGTTTTGAAATTCTTTTCTTGGTTTTCTTTTTTATTTTGCAAGTTTTTAATATTTAAATGTTTTTAATTTTATTTTGCGCAGTAAAGTACATAATGCATATAAGGGTTCAGTAAAGACCACATACACTCACTCATTCACCAAATCACATGCACATTTATTCTCATACACAGCAATTGTAACTAACTAAAGCCAGTTAGGTTAAAATTTTACATTACAAACACTGTTAAACTTAACACACCAAAGCAAAATTTATGTATATTACTTCTAATAAAAACATCACACTCATGCAAAGTCATTAACTCGCTCCTCTAAAATATGTTTATCTCACAAAACATTTCCTTAATACAAACTGAAGGCCTTTATTTACACTGTATCCATGCTCTCTCATTTCTTTCAAACATTTCTACAACATTTATCAAAATCATTGCGTACTTTTCTGCTCTAAGTTTTTTCAGTATGCGTCATAAACCTAAACATTTAACCTAACTTTTATCGGTAATGCATAAACAAAGGCATGCTAGTATCTATCTGACATACAAATTACAGAACTTTACATTCATTGTTCAACCAAAACTAATCAATATATAATTTGAATCCCCATGGTCACATATAAAATATAAAATTAATTGATCCTTTTTATACATTTCTCACCCTACGTTTCACAACTTTTACTTTAAAACTCAAAATACAATCTAACTTTTAACACATAGGCATGATCAAAGACATGCCGCCATCTCTCTCTTGCAAACATTTTATACCTTACTCCCTTCAACTTAAATCTTACTTATCCATGTATAGTCTGACTTTTAGCACTTCGACGTAACCAAAAACACGTGATCCTCTCTCCAACATATAATTTATAGGACATTACATGCATTTCTTATCTAAATCTTTCAACGTATATCTTAATTCACCATAGTACGCTAAACTTTTTATTATTTCAGCATGTGAAAGACATACAGCCATCTCTTTAACTTATATTTTATTTTACTTACATATATTTTCACCCTAAGCCTCATCAATATATAACAATTCCCTGTATTTAACTTACCTTTTTTATTTAATGTGTGAACAAAGTAATGCTAGTATCTAACTGGTACGTAGGTTATAGAACTTTTCATTCACTATTCACCTCAAAACTATTCAACATTTAATCTGATTCTCGATGGTTAACTCAACTTTATTATTAAGGCATGAACAAAGACATGCCACCTTCTATCTAGCATACAAATTGCACTACTTTCACTATATTAACATTCAACATAAACTCATAAGCATTTAGCTTAATTCTCCATATTCAACTTACATTTACCGCATAGGTATGGTCAAAGACATACAGACATCTCTCAAACAAACAATTTATAGAACTTAACATAAACTTATCTCTATATACTACCTGACGTTTAGCACCTCGTCATGGTCGAGCACATGTCATCATCTCTCTAATATAGAACGTTACATACATTTCTGGTCTAAATCTTTCAACGTACATCTTAATTCATCATAGGCTCATTAAACTTTTTATCATTAAGATTTTATCAAAGACATCAATATTTCCCTCTAGCACATCATTTATTGAGTCTCTATATGCATTTCACATCCCATGCCTCATTAATATATAATTTCAATCTTTGTATTTAACCTAACTTTTGTATTTAATGCATAAACAAAGTCATGCTCGTATCTATCTGGTATGCAAGTTAGAGAACTTTTCACTCATTATTCACCTCAAAACAATTAAATATTTAATTTAATTCTCCATCGCTAACTTAACTTTATCACTAAGGAAGGGACAATGTCAATCCATCATCTATCTAGCATACAAATTACAGAACTTTACATTAATATTAAACATAAATTTGTAGACATTTAACTTAATTATCTATATTCAGCTTAAATTTTTCGCAAATATATGATAAAAGTATACCGACATTCTCTTTAACAAACAATTTATAGAACTTGACGTACATTTCATACCCTAATCCCCCCAACATATAACTTAATCTCCTTATACTAATTGACTTTTAGCATTTTGGCAAGGTCGAACACAAGTCATCTTCTCTCTAACTTGCAATTTATAGAACCTTAAATATCATTTCTGGTCTAAATCTTTTAAAGTATATTTTAATTCACCATAGCTAATTAAAATTTTTATCATTAACATATGATCAAAGACATGCCTATTTCCCTCTAGCACATCATTTATTGAGTCTCTATATGCATTTCACACCCCATGCGTCATTACAATATAATTTAAATCTCTGTATTTAATCTAACTTTTGTATTTGATGCATGAACAAAGTCATGCAAGTTATAGAACTTTTCATTCATTATTCACCTCAAAACTATTAAACATTTAATTTGATTTTTCATAGCTAACTTAACTTATCACTAAGGCATGAACAAAGTCAAGAAATCATCTATCTGTCATTGAAACTACAGAACTTTACATAATATTAAACATAAACTCGTAGACATTTAACTTAATTCTCTATATTCAGCTTAAATTTTTCGCAAAGATATGATTAAAGTATACCGACATCTCTCTAACACACAATTCATACCTTAAACCTTCTAGCATATAACTGTAACTCTATATACTACCTGATGTTTAGTACCTCGTCATGGTTGTACACATGTCATCATTTCTCTAACTTGCAATTTATAGAACCTTACACACATTTCTGGTCTAAATCTTTTAACGTATCTTTTAATTCACCATAGCTAATTAAACTTTTTATCAGTAAGATTTTATCAAAGACATCCCTATTTCCCTATAGCACATCATTTATTGAGTCTTTATATTTATTTCACACCCCCTTGCCTCATTAACATATAATTTCAATCTCTGTATTTCAACTAACTTTTGTATTTAATGCATGAACAAAGTCATGCTCGTATCTATCTGGTATGATTAAATTCTAACTGGTCACTTCAGTTAACACACTTTAACACACTTCATACCATGATGCAAGTTATAGAACTTTTCACTCATTATTCACCTCAAAACTATTAAATATTTAATTTAATTCTCCATCGCTACTTAACTTTATAACTAAGGTATGAACAAAGTCAAGACATCATCTATCTATCGAACAAATTACAGAACTTTACACGATATGAAACATAAACTCGTAGACATTTAACTTGATTTTTTATATTCAGCTTAAATTTTTCGCAAAGATATGATTAAAGTATACCGACATCTCTCTAACATACAATTTATAGAACTTGACATATAATTCAAACCCTAATCCCTCCACCATATAACTTAATCTCCTTATATTAACTGACTTTTAACATTTGGGATGGTCGAACACAAGTCATCATCTTCTCTAACATACAATTTTAGATCCTTATATACATTTGTCTAAATCCTTCAAAATATATCTTATTTCACCATAGCTCACTGAATTTTTTTCATTAAAATATGATCAAAGACATACTAACATCTCGCCAACACACAATTTATAGATATCGACATACATTTCATACCATAATCCTCCCAACATATACCTTAATCTTCATATATTTTAACACTTCGACATGACCAAACACATTTCATCATCTCTCTAACATGCAATTTATAAAGCCTTACATACATTTCTAATTTAAATCTTTCAACATATATCTTATTTCGCCATAGCTCACTAAACTTTTTATCATTTAGACATGATTAAAAACATGTCTATTTACCTCTAACACATCATTCATTGAGCCTTTATATACATTTCACACCCTACGCCACATCAATATATAACTTTAATCTCTGCATTTAACCTAACTTTATCACTAAGTCATGATCAAGGAAGCATACATCTCTCTAGCTCATACATTTCTTACCCCAAACTCTTATTCGTATAATATTTATCTCTATGATTATTCTAAATTTAACATTTAAGCATGACCGAAGGCAAGCCGGAATATCTTCAGCATATAATTTTCAGAACTTTTACTTATATTTTCGCCTCACGTTCTTCAACATGTTCCTTAACCCTCCTCACATCCTCTAATTCTAGCCATTTAATATGATAAAAAGTCACGCTATAATCCCACTTAACACATAATTTGTATAACCTTGTATACATTTATATCATATGATCCACAAAACATACCTTAATACATTGTCTAACTTTTTACGTATGAACAAACTCAAATCCTATTTCTTTTAACACAATTTATAAGGAACTAACTGCTTATACACAATTTATCATTAATACTGAGCATTCGATGTGATCATCAAGTTGCATATTTCTTTTTTCTTTATCATTCATAACCCTAACACGAATAATAAATTAATTTTTCTATCTGAAGTCTAATTTAAATGTACATATTTTTATTATTCATACATATTCTAACTATTTTCAAATGTTCATACATGATACTCTGGATGCTTAGGCTGATTTTTAATAGAAATGGTTGTTATTTTTCCATGCATAGAGATTAAGGAAGTGTAAGGAGATTATATACCTAAGATAAATTATCGTACTTACATATCTTCCTACATTACTTTTCATAACATGCTAATTATATTTCGTCAAATACCTTCAAATGTTAAAGTACCGTTAATATCGGTAGATAGTCCGTTAATATCGTTCTGGCATTCGATTGCGCCCTCCATACTATATATATATATATATATATATATATATATATATATATATATATATATATATATATATATATATATATATATATATATATATATATATATATATATATATATATATATATATATATATATATATATATATATAGTAAGGGGCGTTTTTCACGACCAAAATAGCATGTCGGTCATTAATTTGCAATTACAAATCTAGCTCGACCAAGCAATCATCACATTTTTCCAAGAAGCTATTTTCTATAATAGGTTGGTGGCGTAGCTACAGCATCCCATTTTTTCAACCTTTTCCTTGCCCCAAATTTATGGCTCAGCCACATCTCGGAGAGAAATACTCAACCCCTTAATGCTTTCCTTCTTCCCCCAAATGTGGGTAGTAGCTTAGCCCAGCACCCCATTTTTCTCAATCTGCTTCATGACTCCGTTTATGAACATTTACCGTTATTCACGCCTCTTCTCTGAAATTAGTTTGGTGTCGTAGCCTCCAAGTTGTGAGGTTCTTTGGGGGGTACCTCCCCTAGATCCCTCCAAAACTAATTGGATGTTATGGATCTCACCTACCTCCTATTAGAGGATTCCTCCCAACTAATCCCCAACTCACGGATCTTTCTCTTGCTCCTTCCCAGCGGATTTTCTTGACATGGACGGAGGCATGTGATGCAACATCCCTTTCTGTATTTGAATACGGGGAAGAACAAAGCCTTCCTTTTTGTTATAGAGAACATCACGTGATCTCGTATTTATCACAGTTACATATATCCTAAAGTTTCAAATACTTATTCGAAAATCACATATTTCCAGCTGCTAATACCATTTCAAATGTAAATATAATTATCAAAAAACGAGATTTCTAATTTTCGCCGGAGAAAGATTCGAACGCTGATCCTCATGAATGGAAATCCATGACGTTACCAATAGGCTACGAGAGCTTCCTAATGTAGGAGTAAAATCATTCTTTTAATTAATGTACATCACTTTAAAATCTTTGTAAATTTTTATTGTTTCGTAAGTTTTTAAATTTTTATTGTTTTTTTTTATATTTTGTGGGTTTTTAATTTTTTTAACGTTTTTAACCTTTTTTTATGCAGTGAAACATTTAAAGCGTATAAGGACTCATCCCTCTCCACATACGAACACATGCACACACAAACACTCACACACAAGCATAAACATATTTCCACTCAATATTTCTTATCTTTTCCCTTAATTTTTCTTTATCTTTATCTTTAAGTTTCTAACCTTTACTTTTTTACTCAACAAACCTTTTTCCGTTTCACGAGTCCTACCTTTTCTGTTTTAAGATCAGTATACCTTCTCTTTTACGCATCCCAACTTTTCCCTTTTACGTATCCAAATCTTTTACGTTTAGCAAACTTTTCTCTTTCGAGTTTTAAGACTCCTATGCCTCCCATTTTGGACTTGCAAACCTTTGCATTTCTACATATCCAAATTCTTCAGCCGTTTCACGGGCTCCCACTTTCTACGTTTTAAGTTACAGCTTTTACGTTTCGTTCATTCATAATTTATAATCATGCATTATAAACACTTGTTTTAATTTTATCTGAAATTATGTTTCATTAATGTAGTGTCATTCTATGGCATCATACCCATAGCAGCTACTACAACAAACACGTGACCGTATTGAGTATGCTTTATAAACATGACGTCCATTTACAAAGTTAAAATAACAACTTTCTTTGTGCAACATTTCAATGATATATATATATATATATATATATATATATATATATATATATATATATATATATATATATATATATATATATATATATATATATATATATATATATATATATATATATATATATATATATATTACTCATATTTGACACAAGAATATCAAAATATTATGGTAAATTTTGCTAAATATATTTCGGTTCGTTTTTCTTTCATATGTTGAAATTCATAAAAACAAACTTTAAAATTTGTAAGCAAGGCAATGCAACAAGTTTACTATAAACAATCTTTCTCAAATATTGTAACTTGTTGCTCACTCCTGGACGGTTTTAAAAAGACTGAGAAAACTTGTTAAGTCCTACAAGGAAATCATAAATTTCGATGCTCAGTCCTAGAGAGACTATTTATGGAAGTATCAATAAATAATAATAATAATAATAATAATAATAATAATAATAATAATAATAATAACTAAATAAATAAACTAATTCTACTCATTATTTTGATGAGTAAAAACAAGCAATAATGTAAAATAAAATATTTAGAATTTTACCACCTATGGTAATCGAATAAAAGGAAGAAAAACAATTCTTTCTTTTTTTTTTTATTTGAATTATAATTAATTAATGTTTCTCTCTCTCATTAGATGATAAATCTGCCAAATTATAGTCTGTTACTTTTAAGAGGGATTCTTCATTACAAATGGTCTCCTTTCATAGTTTTGATCTCTCTTCTTCATTCAATCTCTGTTTTCGCAGCAATTTCTTTAAAATAATATTTTCTATTTTTTAGGCATAATATTTTTTATTAATTTCTCATTACATTTTTCGCTCTCAAGGAGACACTTTTTCTTTTTAAACCTTCTTCTGTGAAATATTTTTTGCTTTTATGCTTAAAAATATACCAAAACACAAGTATATATATATATATATATATATATATATATATATATATATATATATATATATATATATATATATATATATATATATATATATATATATATATATATATATATATATATATATATATATATATATATATGAGGAAAATTTTTCGTTTCCAGTTGTTCAAGAAGAGCTATGCTTGTGTGTTCTAACTCATATATAAAATGAATACTTCATACAGAAATTCAGAGACAAAGTACTGAGCAAAGAAATTAAAATGGCACAAAATTACTAAAAAAGAGCTTCAGAAATTCTAGCTTTGAGAAACTTGTTTAAATAGAAAAGAATCATGATAGTTTGGAAGTAGAATTTCGTGAAAAGGAAACTCACAGAATTTTGAATGGTGAATTTTCTTTGAAAGGTAAATTAGTTGAGATTATGTTGACTACAAAGATAAAGAAGTTTCCAATTAAGGCATTCAAAACAATTCATTTTTTTCCTTCAAAGTTGAGATATGAGGTAAATGATGTGTTGCAAGGCAATATCCTTAACATCTGCTCTTTCCTACTGGGTACTTGTTTTCTAAAATTGAAAGATGACACCACATGAAGTAATCAGAATAGAAACAGAAAGGTAATAAAAACCAAGACAGAACAAAACTCAGAAAGAAATATCACTATTCAAAAACATAAAACAGCTGTTTACAACGATTCTCTACGAATGAGAAGAGCTTATATTTATTTTCAAAAAGGAAATGGTAGAAGGAGAATGAAAGAATTTGGATATATTTTGTATTTTGTTTCAGAAACACTCCAAGGATTTGTTGGTACATCTACAGTAAAAAAAATTCATGCATCATATATATATATATATATATATATATATATATATATATATATATATATATATATATATATATATATATATATATATATATATATATATATATATATATATATATATATATA